>SNQJ01S0038941.1:63577-82585 GCA_010110895.2 Picea sitchensis | reverse complement strand
CATCTCTTCAGATAACGAGGATGAAACTACATCCTCATACTTCAATGTAGATTGAGTGGTACTACCAATTGCTACAACCAGATTATCCCAGAAGTCTGGCAAAGAACATAACAAAGTAATACACTTATCTTCTTCTGCAATTTTAATATTAACAGAGCCAAGTTGACTTACCAGAGTATTAAATTCATTTAGATGTTCTATCACAAAATCTCCATCTTGCATCCTAAGATGATACAACTTCTTTCGAAGAAACAACTTGTTTACCAGGGACTTTGATTGATACAAATTCCCCAACTTATCCAATAGTTCCTTGGCTGTAGATTCTCCCGAGACATTCAACAAAATCGAATCTGCCAGGCAGAGTTGAATAGTACTCCTTTCTCTTTTGTCCAACTTCTCCCAATCTTCCTCCGACATACCAGTAGTTGGTGTACTAGTAGTTTGTGTACTAGTAGGTTGTGTACCAGTAGCCTGTGTGCTAGTAGACAGTGTACCAGTAGGCTGTGTACTAGGATCCACAACGATCCATTGTTCTTTGTCTACAAGAATGTCCTCGATCTTGAGCTTCCATAGCTCAATTTTTTTACCATTGAACTTCTCTATCTTGATTCTAGATGAGCTCGCCATTCCTCTTTCTATACTCGAATCTCCACTGCAAAAGCTCCCACTAAACCCAGGTTTATCACAGACCCAAGATAAACTTGATCTATCAAGACCGAGCCAAAACCTCAACAACAAAGGCGTCCCTCTGAAGCCAAAAATGAGCTATGATACCACATGTAAGTTTTAAACTTGTGAAGTAAAGCAATGCATATAGATTCTTAAGCAAAACAAAATTTAATCAATGGCTCATACACAAAGTACACAGAGATTTTATACCGGAAACCCTCAACCTGGAAAACCTTTCTTATATTCATTATATTGAATTTCACCATTCACTATACAATATATACAATGTTTTTAGGTATTTCATAGATACCAAAACCTTAATCCCTAAAATTGGGATTGTTTTTAGTAAACTGCTAAAAATAGCAAAAAGCTGCTAGAAATTTTTTTTCGAGGCACTGCCTCAAACATTGCGCGTAACTAGGGGGGGCATATCTGCCCCCCGCCCCGCCCCCCCACCCCCTGGGACCCCCCTAGGAAAGCACCCGACGCACATGACACAAAGAGAATTACTAGAGAGATCGTCAGACGCAGTTGTCATTTCTGACGCGCCCACACACACACATGCAAAGAATATAACACATACCCAACACACGTGGCGGTGTACGTTGCTTTATGAAGTGACCCAATTTTATAAAGAGAAGTGGGGATCACTTTTACAATGAAGTTACTTCATGCAAAATAAATAACTCTAAAATAAAATATTAAATCTACTTATAGTGATTCACTTTTATATTTGAAGTGAAATACACTTTACAATTTTAGCATGAACTTTTTCAAAAAAAAGTAACAAAAGAAAGACTTGAACTCAAGACCTCTTACTTAATGAGGAAAATTTTAACCAAATAGTCTAGAAAAACATATTGTATTGTTTCACAAGAAGATTGTTGTTGTTGTTGAAGATGGCCTTGGAGAACGTGCTAAAAAAAAACTCTTTTCACACAATAAAAAAATGTCGCTTCTCGATGACAACAAGGGCTAGATCTTGGTTAGCTTAACCGAAAGACGCACATTTTCCTATCTATTTCTGATTTTACGAGATCACATAGGGCGTGAGGAAAATAGCATACGCAGATCTAAAAGAGTAGAAACCCAAAAACAAATAATATAAAACCAAAATCAAACCAAAATAATACTCTGCAAAAATTTAAAAAAATGCGTATTCAGGCTTTATACCTCCGGATCTAACTGAAATGGTCATATCTTGGGAAAACAAAAACCTTTTTGAGTGAAACAAAAAGTGTTCCTAACTGAAACAAGTGCTTGGCATGAAATGGAATAGTCCTCTCAACCTAGAAATGTACGAAAATTATAGAAAATGGAGATGACGCAACTCGTCTTCACGATCTCGATATACAAAAAGAGCGGGTCTTAAAACAATCTCTGATACCATGTTCGACAACACATGTATTCCAAAATAGGAAGAATACCTTTAGCAACCACTCACACAACTATATAAAAGATCAACACACCGATGTTTTGACGTGGTAAAACCCCTACGGGGAAACATCCATGGCCCTAGCCAACACGACCACTTGGAGCAGTTTATTAATGCAAAAGAAAAATATTACAGAGAGATTTTACAAGATATTTTCTCACAATCGATCATCGACAAATGACCCTCCATGCTCTTTAAATAGAGATCATGGACCAATCGGGTGTTAAGCCACAGATCAATGATCGTTAAGATCAAGGAGAGTATGAATCGTCAGATCACTCTATGTCAGGAACATATCATGACCGTCAGATTTCCTAATTACAAATGCATACTAATGCGTACTAAAGAAACACACTAAGAAACACACTTTTATCTAGCGACACATTATACCAAGTAGATCTTAACTAACTCCTAAGTGTCTAAATATCCTAACACAATATCTTATCATGTTCATTCATAGGGGGGGTTAATTGTGAAAAATAAGGTCAATATATTGTAGGTATTGAGGTAGGTGTGGGGTTTCAAGGGGTTTATAGGTATTGAGGGGTACAAAAAGGGGTATCTAGTTAAAATAGATATTTATTTTATTGGAAAGTTTTATTGGGAGGGGGGTTCAAAAAAATGATTTTGGAAGGTATTTATCATTATCTAGTGAAATTAGGGGTATTCTTTAATATATCAGGAATGCAGGTGCTATGTCACAGGTTCACTAAGTGAAGACACCGTGGGAAGAATTAAAACATCAAAAACTCTATTCATCATACTAAAAATGTCGTTTTGATAATTCATTGGAAATCTATCCATGTAAGATCTCTCCAACGATGCTTCAATTCTATCGTAATATGTACCATGAATGTAATAGAATTGATGGAGGAGTTCAAAGGAAAGTATCACACCGAATGAGATTCATTCATAGAATATGTGTAAAGTGTTCTCGTTGGGAAAATATTCAAGCCAATAAATTTGTTTATCCCTGAAGAAAAAAACAATAATAAGGGCCTGACATAACCATCGACATAGACCGAAGTGCCTCGTTATATTGGAAATTCTCTTTGGACTCATACTTCAAGTAACCATTAACTTGAGATAGACTAATGACATTAAACAATATGCATGAGATATGACTAACCATGGTATGATAGGTAATTTCAAGACAATGGTGAGATCCTGTTGGGCCCCAACAACTCCCCCTAATTTTTTACAAAATTTAAAGGGCCCTCGTTACAATCTTGATAATTATAATGAGCTACAGAATCAACCTTTTCAAATAGTTCCATACCTTGTCTTGCTTTGAGACAAACTTAATACATTCACTATAGTATGAGACATTCATTACAAGAGTATACATCAAAAGTTAGAAACGAGCATAAAAATCTCAATTTAAACAAAAACGTTAATTTTTATCAAATGTTTACTTTCGTTTAAATTATGATTATGTGTTCTTTCTTTTGCTCATTAGAAAATTTGACTATTTTGAATAATGTGTTGCGCCATTTGTTGATGGGAAAATTTGACATGAAGATATGAAATATCTTCCAAAGCATATTCACAGTTAGAAGAGGGGAGCAAATGAAAAAAATTATCATAACAAGAAGTCTTAATAAATGATTCATCAACAATAGGAAAGAATTCTTTCTCTATGTTAGTTATATTAGGATAATTTGTAACAGTAGAACAATTCAAATCAAGAGGAATTAATTTCAAATTATCCATGGGTGAGGAAGAATTCATTTCATAAGTGTCCATATTTTCTGCATTGACAAAATGATCAACATTTAATTTTTTCTCCATAGATTCCTCCTCCATTTATTGTGATGGAAAAGATGATATAGGATAATGACAACCTGACATAACCATCGGTGTGACCCAAATTTTTTCATTATTAGCTGGAAAACCCTCATCTTGGTCAACTACATAAAAATATGAACTTGAATTTACACAAGAGGCCTATTTTTCGTCACAAGTAAAGAAAGGGGGAATGGAGTGGTGAGAGGATACATATGTCTCTTCCAAAAAATGATTTTGTATCCAATCTATACCCTCTATAGTAAATAAATATCCAGACATATGAAGTCCATGTAAACCATTAGCATTTTCAACATTTTTATTTAAATCTAAATCAACATGTTGGGAAAGATTAAAACATGATTTAGATTCTCGATTCACTGGTTTCTATGTTTCATTAGAAAGAGAAGCCAAACAATAAATTAAATGTTTGTTAGAGGGCCTATCATCCAAAGGAAATCTACAACAAAGATTAGTAAATCTGATCACACAATTTTCAAGGGATTCATCTTCATTCTTCTTAAGCTCTAATTTTTTTGCACAAAAATGATCATAATAATAATTCTCAAAAGTATGTAAAAATTCATGCATAAATTGTTTCCATGTGTAAATAGAGGTGGTCAAAAAAGTATCGCACCAACTCTTAACCCGACTTGCAAAAGTTAGAGTGAACAACTTGCATATGACATTTCCATTAGTAATATTTTGAAAACAACCAAATTTCCAGAAATGTAAAGCATGTCCAAAGGCAGAGGTTTCACCCTCGTCATCAAATTTAAGTTGTGACAAGAAATGTTAAATCTTTCTACGAGGTTTGGGAGGTATAATAACAGAAAATCACCTCCATAAAGGGATATGGGATGAAGCCATTTGCAATTTTTTTTTTTTTTTTTATCAAGAATGATTCCACATGCTCAAATTATCATCTGGCCCTCCTTCTAGCGCCATTTATGTTGACGGGTCCGAATGGTCTGTCAAGAAGATGAAGAGAACACCTGATGGCAGGTCCCAGGCCAAGGATAGAGGAACATAGTGGTATAGGTATCCCTGACACATGTACCAAACATTATGGTCCTTTAAAAATTGTCACTCAACAACCATTGATCAAGCCCATGGGTTACTCTGAACCATTGATTTTCGAACCTACAAAGAGAGAAATCCCACCTGCATAAAAAATCAACACTTAGTGATGAAATGGCTTGGCCTCATGGATAGTTGGAATATAACCTAAGCGGCATCAGGTCTATGCTTGTAGCATGATTTTTTCCAATTTTCCCTTTTTTTTTTAACATTAGAAAAATGATGAAAAAAAAAAAGATAAAATAAAAATCAAGGATAACCAAATTATTTACATTATTTTACATCTATCTACAATTATTAACAAAAATTAACAAAAACTAATTACCTTAATCCTATGAAAAAAATAAACCAATTATCCCGTTAATATTAAAGATAAAAATGATCAAAATTATCCTACCCCTCACCCCCATTACATTTGAACCCGTAACCTCTGAGGACGAAAGACACATTTTTAAAAATTAAACCAATTCATATTCCTTATTTATCTATTCTACAAAAAAACTAGTTAATCTACCAAAATTTAAAAAAAATAAATTAAATTAAATTACATAATAAAAAATGAATAAATAAATTAAATATATATATATATATATTCCCCACAACCACACATTAGACAAAGTCCATATAATACTTCCCAAGTCCCTTGTGGTCGTGATTTCTCTTAGCTCACTCATACTCCACTTAACACTCCCGAAAATATGAATTATCGTCAATCATCTCACTCCCATTAGATTTAATTTAAAATATAACCATTTCACATTTTTCAAAAGAAATATTATAATATATAGATCATATCATTGGGATTTCATGTCGTCAGGGTTTGGGGTAATCAATGTGGTAAGCAATATTGAAATCGTTGACAACCACATCAATTTATTATTATAATATTCACCTTCTTCTATATATATATATATATTAAAAAAATAATTAAAGTGTGATATGTGGTTGTTTAAAAAAATATTTAAAGTGTGATATATGGTTGTTCAAAGCTTCAAAGCATTTTGGGATAAGATCTGAAATATATGTTAAATGATTTTTATGAATTCTTAGAAAATAGGAAATCCCTATTTTTTTTAGGAAATACCTATAAAATAAGGAGGCATGGAAAATAAAACTTGGGAATATGTTTAGGTTTAGCTGATAAAGCTAAGCTACCCATGCATAGAGAGCGAACTTGGAGGCGACCCTGGAGGAGAACCAGGAACCCTTCTCTCAGTCTTCCCCTAATCTCTAGGACCTTTTAGTCTTTCCCTAGAGACCATCTCTTGGATGCAGGACCCAGATTTCCTAAATAGCTTTTGTCAGTGACCCTTTACACTCCACTGCTCTGGTCTGTTCCGGATTTAAGTGCGTTGGGACTGTCTGCATTGGGACTGTCCTACTCTATCTTGTTTTTTGTCATCTTCTCTAGTTACCGACATACAGGGAATGTTTTTTTACCTTTGATAGGCCCTGTCTTTCCTGACCAACATCTGTTACACAACATCTTGTCGTCCTCCTTTTTCATTTCTTCCCACTGGCCCACACTCTCCATTTTCGCTGCTTTGCTTATTACTAGTGGGCCTGCAGTGGTCCATCAACCATTATTTATAATAGACTCACTGTCAAACATTCTTATGCACCCTTCTGATGAACTTATCTGGAAACAGGTGGGTCTCTTTGATAAAGTGGCCTCCCTTGAAAATAAGCTACTGAATCTTCCCTCCAAGTCCTCCATTTCAAACAGTCATTCCGTTCCCGCCGATTTTCCTCCATTGACAGAAGCCTTTGCTCCGAGATCCGCTCCTCCTATTCTCGATAGGCCCCTCCCTACTTCCAACACCTCTTTACCTCATGATTGCGCTAGCCGCCCTACCTTTTCGGATGTTCAAAGAGTCCCTCCATCCTCTCACTGAGTTGCATCCTACGGTCGCAAGGAGTGGAAATCAAACAGAATAACTAAGCGTTTGGTGTTGGGCGATGGAGTGGGCTTAGAATACCTTTGTAAAATGTCCATCTGTGCTCTGGTGGGTCGTATTTCCTACAAAAACTTGAGCACTCAACCTATGGAGGACTGGATAAAGATTAAGTGGTTTCCTCTCTTAGGCTATTCCTTGGAAGTCCTTTACCTCAAAAAAGGTTGGCTCTACTTCTACTATAAATCTCCTGATGATGCATCACTGTTACTATCTTCTTTGTGGGTCTTCGGTGGAAGCAGCCTCATGCTCAAGCACTGGCGAATGGCTTTCAATCCGGACACTGACTTCTTTCAGCACATACATCTTTGGGTGCTTCTCCTGGGTCTTCCACTTCATCTCTGGAATGAAGGAGCCATTATAGCTATAGGCGACTCCCTGGGCAAGTTCATCGCATTTGACGCACAATCACTCACTGGTTCTTTGAGGAAAATGGGCAGAGTTCTGGTCGAGATGGACATAACTACTGGTCTACCGGAAACTCTTGAGATCGAATGGAGAGGACGGAAATTACTATAGAACCTAGACTATCTCGGACTCCCTTTCCACTGCAACCGATGCCGTGAAACTGGCCATCTTCACCGATATTTCCCTGGTAAGTCCTTGATAGACCCTTCTGATGATGTCGAACTGCACCTAAACCCTCCCGACTATATGGATGAAAATCCTTCCCTTGCTTTCTTGGATACCCCCCCTGAACCTCCCTTCCCTTCCTTACCTAGACAAGCTGAACCTATGACGTCTAAACTGTATCAGCTTTGCCCTACTCTTTTTAAATCCCTTTATGTTGTTGATAAGGAAACCATAAATAGCTCCCTTTGGCTCTCTTCCTCCTTCTGTACTAATCCTCCCCTTTCAAAAGTTGAGATGCCACAGCCACCCTCTTCATTTTATCCCTCTACTGTCAGCTCCCATCTAACTAGTGTTGATCCCATAGTTCTCCCTGCCTCTTCCCTCCTTTCGCTCCCTCTTCCATCTTCTCTTCCGGCCAAGCAGTCCAGTATTCCTATCTTCTCTATTGAAACGGAAGAATCCCCAGCTGTTCTTCCAGGATATAGACAGCTTGAGGAAGACGAAGATAACCTCTTGGCTGCACCGAACTCCTTGACCTCTACTCCTTTTATCCTGGACAACACTTCTCATCTACCCATATATTAGGGTAAAGAGATCATTGTTCCATCCTCGGAGGCTGGCACTTCTTCTTCACAACACACTGGAAAAGATGTCAAAGCCTTTGCATGGTCGCAAGGTATTGGTTCATAACTCTCCCTTCTCCAGACGTGAAGTTCCAGAAAGAAAAAGGAGTTATTGAGCTCTCAGTAAACTGTTTCTGTCATCCCTTCACAGGATGTAAAGGCCCTTAGAGCTATGAAGGCCTTGGCATGATCCAAGTAATGATTGTGCTCTCCTTAAATATATGAGGGATCAGAGGCACCCTCAAGGCTGCTTCCTTATGAATACTGCTAGAGCGATCAAAGCATGATATCATCTTTCTCCAAGAGACCCTCTTGGCCGATCAAAAATCCAGAGACTTCGTGCATCAATTTCTCTCATCTTGGGTCACAGTGGCTGTTAACTCCATTGGAAACTCTGGTGGCCTGCTGGTGGCTTGGGACCCCAGCATTTTTTATTTGAGACCCTTCCTGGCAAGTGGAGGCATTCTGTTGGTAGGTCGTTGCTTAGCTACCAATCAGGAGTTGGCGTTTCTAAATGTATACGGCCCCTGTCTGGACAGATCGCAGTTCTGGACTCATCTAGCAAACAATGGTCTACTTTCCATTCTGAACCTCATTCTTGGTGGGGATCTAAACATCATTCTCTTGGCAGACGAACACTGGGGAGGATCCTTCTCGTCTATTCCAAACAAAGATTTCTACAGAGATCTCTTTGCCTCCAAAAACCTGATCGATGTCCTGCCGACCCCTCTGGTCCCTACTTGGCGAAATGGGCGGTCCGGATCTGATGCAATTGCCAGACATCTGGATCATTTTTTAGTTTCTGATTTTTTTTTGTCTTCTACAGGATTTTCAACCCCGTGGGTTGAGCTCCCCTTTGTTTCCGATCATGCTCCCATCCTCCTTCAGCTGAAACTTCCCCCCCTGCACAGTTCATTTCCATTCAAGTTCAACCACCAATGGCTATCAAATGCTGACTACAACGCTTTAGTCCATACTGTCTGGACGGATCCATGCTTCCTTTGTGAAGAAAACCCACAGCTACGAATCGTTTGGAAACTGAAGGTTCTCAAATATCAATCAAAAACTTGGATTAAAGCTAAAAAGTCAGCGGAGACGTCCCTGCTAAACAATCTAGAGTCTGAGATTATTCAACACATAATTAAATCAACTACATCCGTCTTGTCCGTGGAGGATTCTTCTAGTCTTGGTGGGGATCTAAACATCATTCTCTTGGCATCAAAACACTGGGGAGGATCCTTCTCGTCTAGTCCAAACGAAGATTTCTACAGAGATCTCTTTGCCTCCAAAAACCTAATCGATGTCCTGCCGACCCGTCTGGTCCCTACTTGGCAAAATGGGCGGTCCAGATCTGATGCAATTGCCAGACGTCTGGATCGTTTTTTAGTTTCTGATTGTTTTTTGTCTTCTACAGGATTTTCAACACCATGGGTTGAGCTCCCCTTTGTTTTCGATCATGCTCCCATCCTCCTTCAGCTGAAACTTCCCCCCCTGCACAGTTCATTTCCATTCAAGTTCAACCACCAATGGCTATCAAATGCTGACTACAACGCTTTAGTCCATACTGTCTGGATGGATCCATGCTTCCTTTGTGAAGAAAACCCACAGATACGAATCGTTTGGAAACTGAAGGTTCTCAAATCTCAATCAAAAACTTGGATTAAAGCTAAAAAGTCAGCAGAGACGTCCCTGCTAAAAAATCTAGAGTTTGAGATTATTCAACACATAATTAAATCAACTACATCCGTCTTGTCCATGGAGGATTCTTCTAGTCTAAAGGCACTTGAGAGTAGTAGAGCCTCCATTCTGCGTGAGGAGGAAAATTGTTGGAGACTTCGCAGTCGTGCTACCTGGCTAAAAAGTGGAGACTCCAATTCAAAAAATTTCCACAAAGTGGCAAGCTACAACAGAAACAAAAATTTTATATGGTCAATTGAAAGCGAATGTGATGGGCTTCTTCGTGGACAGGAAGCAATCAAAGCCGAGGTTGTCTCACATTATGAACAATTGTTCAAAGCCAACAACAACCTCAATCTCCATGAGATATGTTCTACTGCCAGCCTTTTCCCACAGTTGGTTTCTACTGCTGATGCTTCTGACCTCTACAAACCTGTCTCTCTGTCGGAGCTTAAAGAGATTCTGATCCATTGCAAAAAATAAAGGAGTCCAGGGCTCGATGGCTGGACGACCGAATTCTTCATTTTCTTTTTTGATCTCGTTGGAGCAGATCTCCTCAAGATGGTGGAGGATTCTCGTTTAAAAGGAAAGATTTTTGGAAGCCTTAACTCCACCTTCCTGGTCTTGATTCCGAAAGAAAACAACTCGGTCTCCTTCAATGACCACCGACCGATCTTATTGTGCAACCTCATTTATAAGGTAATTTCAAAAGTTATCTCTAACCGGATCAAGCCGATTCTTGAAAGGCGTCTTTCAGCGGAACAACTGGGATTTTTGAAGGGTAGAGGAATCCAGGATGCTATTGGAGTAGCCCACGAGAGCATCCACAGCATCAAATAGAAAAATATAAAGGCGTTGGTCATGAAGCTCGATCTCAAAAAAGATTTTGACAGCATTGATTGGGATTTTTTGAGACTAATCTTACACACAGTGGGTTTTGGAGACAAGTTTACTGATTGGATTTTGTCCTGTGTCACTAGTGCTAATTTTGCAGTGATGATTAATGGAGAGGCGACTAGTTTTTTCAAAAGTGAGAGGGGGCTCCGTCAGGGATGAGCACTCTCTCCATACCTCTTTATCTTGATAATGGAAGGCCTTAGCCTTCTCCTCTCTAAAAGAATCTTCGAGCACCACATTTCTGGTATAAAGGTTTCAAAATTCATAAAGATTGTTCATCTTATGTTTGTTGACGATGTCCTCCTAATGACAAAAGTTGATCTCGTGGAGTGGTTAGTGATCCTAGACTTGCTACAACACTTCTGTTCTATTTCAAGTCTGTCCATCAATTATTCTAAATCCACTATCCATTTTTGGGGGCTAACCGATGTCGAGCTTATTCTCCTCAAAGACTCCATCCCCTTCTCCTTTATTGATCTGAGTGAAGGTTTCATATACCTTGGTTACCAGCTGAAGCCGGGAGCCTCCTCTTCTGTAGATTGGAGTTGGCTTGTGGCAATTTTTGAAAGGAGAATTGGCTTTTGGTGTAATAAATGGATGTCTCTGGGTGATTTCTTTACCCTGGTCAAATCGATGCTGGAAAGCCTCGTTGTTTTCTGGATGACTCTGGAGCGAATCCCCAATAAGATCATAATTATTCTTCGAAGACTCTCTTTTAATTTCCTGTGGAATGGCCAAGCTAGTAAGCACTGCTTTCATCTCTGCAGCTGGGATTCACTGTCAAAACCTCGAAGGGCAGGGGGTTAAGGACTCAAGAACCTTTCTACCTTCAACACATCCCTTCTGGCTAGTTATTTTTGGAGAGCGGTCTCACATGACAACATTTGGCACCGAATTATAATGGATAAATACCTGGGATCCTTGCCTCTTCTCACCTGGTTACGAAAGCCATCTCTACTGCAGAAGAGGGCTTCATCCTTTTGGAAGGGTTTGGTCTCTTCCTCTCCGGTGATCCTTCATTGGCTCCGTTGGAAGCCAGGATCGGGTTCTGATATTAAAATTGGAAGGGACAAAATCCTCGGGCTGGAGGATCAATCGATTCTCTCTCTGACTCTAAGAACACGTCTTTGTTCTTTAAACCTTTTGTGTTTGGCATAGGTGAGAGTTTCGACCCACATCCTCCCTCTTCCAGACAATTGGATCGGTAGTAGCGATCTACATTTTAGTGGATTGAGTGCCACTGACTGAGACTCCTTTACGACTTCACTAAGAAGTGCCAGAATCTCTCTCAATGACGAGACAGACTCGATTCTTTGGGCTGGAGGAGATGCCTCAGGCATCATTACTGTCAAAAATCTCTACACTGCCCTCCTGCAACCGCTGGACCTCGGAGCTGACAACTTGTGGCTACTTCAGCTATGGAAGTGGTTGATTCCACTTAAATACAAACTCTTCATCTGTCTCTCTGCAAAAGAGAAAATTCTCACCTGGGAGATGCTCCGTAAGAGAGGCTGGGAGGGCCCTGGGATCTGTCTCCTATGCAACCGAGCCTCCGAAGACATTCATCACCTCCTTATACATTGTGATTTTACAAAGGCTATTTGGAATCGATTGTTACAACATTTTTCTCTAACCTTCTCCTGGATCGGCGCCACCATCTCGGATTGTTTTTCTTTGTGGTCAACTGAAAAATCTTCTCCTCTTTGTTTGGTTGTCCATGCCTGCTGGTAGATTTGGATAGAACGGAACAAAGTGATTTTTGATGATCGCCCTCCTTCCTCTCTTGCTGTAGTTCACAGAGTTTTGGCTTCCTTCTCTTGGCAACCGTCTACTGTAAAATCCTTCCACTAAAAAGCTTGTGAGTTTAAGATGGTTGAAGGTTACACTTTAACATGTTTTGATGGCGCTGCACAGTCAAACGACTTATGTTGTGGGGCTGGAGGCACCTTCAAAACCCATCCGTCGAGGATCACAAAGTGGTTCATCAATTGTGGAGCGGGTACAAATACTAAAGCTGAACTTATGGGTTTATGGCCTTCCCTCACTCTAGCATCCTTTTGGTCTATCAACCACTTACATGTCCTTGGAGACTCAAGAGTTATTATCGACTGGATAAATCATAAATGCAACCTCCATTCAGTCCATATTGAATGCTGGAAGCAAAAGACGCAGGATCTGGCCAAAAACTTCACCGATATCAACTTCCATCACATTTCCAGAACACACAATACAGAGGCGAATGCTCTCTCAAAGAGGGCTCTAAACGAAGTGGTAGGGAGACTCTCGGTCTACCACTGTGATAGAGGCAAAGAGAGTCCTATCTCCTATATTAATATCTTTGAATTATGATGGTTGTTCCTATTAAAGTAGATAGTTGACAGTTTTTGAAAGCTTTTTGCTTGCTTCATCTTCCGGTCTTCCTCTTGCTATTGCTTGCCTTGGTTTTGTTCCTTCGAATCATTGTTGTTTCGATTGTAATGACCCTTTCATTGCTAGCGCACTGACCATGGTTCTCAGCATGCTGCAACTTACTGTAAACAAATTTATACCCTATATAAATTTGAGAAAATTTTTTCTTGGAAAAAAAAAAAGGTGAGAAAGAGAAAAATAAAAACGATAATATATATATAAGTTAGATTTTCATAAAAAGTAAATAAAAAATTAAATTGAAAAAATTAAATCATGAAAAATTAAATTAAAAAAGAAATTTGATTTTTTTTTCCACTTTATTTTTTTATTTTTATTTTTTTAGAAAAATATGTACACATTAAAAATCAAATATATACATAAATATTTACAAAATAAAGCAATAAAATGAAATAAAATGAAAATAAAAAATCAAATAACATAAAATATAGTAGTAGACTAACATTCTACATTTTTCCTTTTTAGAAATATTTGCCTGAAATCTTAACAAAAATTATTTAAAACATAATATTATTATGTTTAATATAAAATATATAATATTTAAAACATAACATTATTTCTTTATCGTGTGTCTCAATTGAGCTATAGTTAAGTTACTTTAATCAAGTGGGCTATCAAAGATGATTGTGCCGGATCGGAGTTAGCATCAAATCTATTCTTTTGAATGTCAAGGAAACGACTATCGATTGAACATTCCTCTTCCTCAACCATACATGGCTTACTATCCATCTTCACTAAGTTCTACAGGGTCTCTCACAACTTCGAAACACCATCCACCAGATCACATCCTCCAATTTCTTGAAAATTTGTTCAGTTCATTTTGCAAAAAAATATGAGGATCACTTGTAGAATCATATGTCATGGACTTGCTTCCCTTTGCAGTCAGGCTTGTTTTCGTTGGGAATAGATTTGTTTCATTGGAAAAAACTGTCTCTTCACATTGAAATCAAATTGTAATGGTTGCTTCTATAAAATATTAATAGAAATATATTGCTACTTTTTCTTTCTTATAACTCTATTTATTTTATTTGCAATGATCTAAAAGGCCACACATGAGTTATTATATGTACAATCAATAAGTTCTCATGGTATAAAGTATTTAATTAAGAAAACTTTAATCATGTATTTAAATTGAAGGAAAACTTTTTTTTCCATTTTATGCTCTTTTATATTCTAAATATTTCAATATAAAATTTAATATTATTATTCCATTGAGTATTTTAATCTAAGACTAAACGCATTACAAAATATAAAGTATCACTATACTTTAATAGCTAAAGAGTCATTTCCATATATAGTTTTACTTTTAACAATTATACAAGTTACAAAGCATAAAGTTATTAATCTGAAATTGCCATATGATAGAAGACAAGAATGATGCACAATACTAAAGTCAAGAGAAGAAAAAAATTCAGAATTCACTTATCATTAACATCATTTACATACATCCCCAGATGGGGTGTTAGTGCAGGACAGGTGTTGCGAGGATGGGAATGGTGACTTCCAACATGGCAACAACCATTTGAATGGCGCATGCCCCTTCCTGCCTCCCACGCCATGAACTTAAAGATAATTCATTTCTACCAGAGCGTCATTAATCCTAGTACGCTCTGCTCTGACCTCTCATTCGTTCAATGGATCCTCCATTACTCTGGCCACCTTTGTGCGTGTGCATCCTCCCCTCTCAGTCGTATTCATACCATGAATCTCACCAACGTTCGCTCCATCTCTATTATGTTTTTCCAGAGCCATCCTACGGTTTGCGCCCTCCTCTGGTGCTCATCAGCCATCCTCACAATTTCCTTGTGCCTGCTTACCTTTTCTCTGCTCCAACCATGCCTAGACTGCATGGGAAGTCCAAAGGCAGTTCGTCTTGGCAACAAAATCGTTCGCGCCTGATAATTCGACCCCCGCTTGCCCCTGCACTCTCACATAGCTCATCACCCTCCTCGCCAGCCTCTTCGGAGCAGTCCACTCACACTCTTAGTGGTCTCTTGCCTCTCTCCTCGCCTTATGCGTGTAGATTTGAATGGTTCGACCTCCTAGGGAACTCACTGGGCTTCAACCCAGGGCCTATACTAGACTTGACCTCCTATTCGCAACCCTCCCTAGTCATCCCTCCTAATTCACCCGAGAACTCTGCTCCTGCGCCTTCACCAGTGAAATCGCCATCGTTCCAATATCCACGCAAATGTTTCTTCGACTACCATGAGAAGCATCAAGGGAAGCCCCACTCCTGCTCAGACTATGTTACATGTGCAAAATTACAAGACGAACTTGCAATTCTGCAAGGCCTGGTGTTCGAGGTTCACAAAGAGATGGACAACATGTGCTTTCGACTGGAAGTCTTGGACAGAAAGGGGACACAAATCTTGCAGATGCTCTCCTCTTTACACAGTTCGTGCCACCCATCAGAAGCGATATCGAATGCACCAGGGGACTCAGAGACGATACTAGTCCCAACTCCGCACAGATCTCCAGTGGATGACGCAACACCAGACTTGACTCCAACGCTCCAAGCATCCACCTTGGATACGATGCCACGCTACACACCCACAACATGAGTTGCACAGGTGTCAGACTGCATGGCCTGCTGGTTGTTTTGTTTATATTTTGCCACTTGTATTTTTAGTTATAATCTGTTATGATTGTCTTAAGTTGGTCATAGAGGGTCTAGAATCCTGGGTGAATCAGTTTCCCCATGGGGTGATTCCACTCCAGTTGCTTAATGATGGTATACAATTGGTTTTATGAAACAATGGTTCTGGACCTGGTAGGCTAGCTGAATTGGTTTCCCCACGAGGCAATTCACTAACTACAGTCCTCGGATAGACATGTCGATGCTATAATTTTTTATTCTGAAAGGTTTTTTTATAGAATACTTACTTACAAAAAAAAACAAAACATTTACATACATTGTTTCTAATCCCTAAAAAATCAAATTATTTTCAAAGTTGGAGAAAGACAAAAGATATCTTCCTTATTTAAGCCTTTAAAATTTTAATCAATGTGTCTGGAAAAATATAGATGGTATTTCTATATTTTCATTTGAAAAATAATTATAGCTAGCACAATGTGAGTTATTACAATAAAAAGGGATCTAACATGTATATCTGTATATATTTGACATAATATCTCAGTCTGTTACCATGGAAGGAAATAAATTGTATATGTGGAGGGGCATCTCCCTCCCCCTTTCCCACACCTTTGCATCCCCAGGGTGGGAAAGGGGGGAAGGCGATGTTGAGCATTGCCCCTACCCCCTTTTGCATTGGTTTAAGTGATTAAACCATTGCAAAGGGGGAGGGGCGATGCTCGACATTGTCGTCCCCCTTTCCCACCCCCACGGATGAAAAGGGGGGAGTGTCAATGATCGACATGGCCCTCCTCCCTTTCCCACCCTCTGTGGAGATGGGAAAGGGGAGAGGGTGATGTCAGGCATCACTCCCGCTCGTACATTCATTTAACTTTTTGATTTTTTTTTAAACATTTTGTGTAAGGGGTGGGAAAGGAGACCGATGCTAGCCATAGCCCCTCCCCCTTGCATTGGTTGAACTTTTCGAATTTTTTTTTAACTTTTTGTTTAATTTGTTATTTTTTATTTTGGGGGTTAATTATTGTTCTTTTAATTAGTTTTTTTTAATAGTTTAATTTTGTTTTATTTAAAAAAATTGATTAATGATTTTTTTTCAATGTTTTTTCCTAAATAGTTTTTGTTTTTGTTTTTGTTTTTAGTTTTAAATTTTATTTTTTTTTCCTTTTGTGTTTTTTGAATTTTTTTTTGGCCATTTTTTTCTTTTTGTTTGTTAAAATTTAATTTTACAGTCATTTTGAAGGTGCATTTAAAAAAAAATTGAATTATTTTTTTTTAAGAAAGTTAGTTTTTTAGGGACTTTTTCAAAACAAATTGGGACTTTTGTGTCTTTTTAATATTTTTTTTGAAACTTTAATTTTTTTTTTAATGTTTTTAAAAAAACATATTAAAATGTGTTTTTCAAACCTGAAAAAATAATTGTTTTTTTTTTATGTTTTATATATATTTTTTATTTTGTTTCTTTTTTCTTTTTTTATTTTTTAAATTTTCGTTATGAATTTTGTTTTCTAAACATGTTATTTTTTATTTTTATTTTTAAAATCCAATTTATGGAGGTTTTTTTCATTTCCTTTCTTTCATGTAAATTTAAAAAAATATTAATGAATAAACATTTTTTCACGTTTCCAATTTAGGAGTAGATTTACACTGTTTTATTTGCCATGGTATGAGTGGTCAAGGCTACAGTTTCAAATAGGTCTTAATTTTGACTCGAAAAATCAGATTGGTGCTACTGGAAGCACCACCTTTCAATTGGAGGGTCAATTTTCTACAGTGGTATCGGTCGTCAAGGTTGTGATTTCAAATAGGTCACCATTTTAACCACCCTAAAAAAAAAGGTTCTATCGAAAGCGCTACCTTCTAAAACAAAGGTATAAACACCCATTAAATATGACCTCAAAAAATGAGAACTCTGGAGGGTTCTCATTAAGTTGGTAACTTTGTTTTTGCTGATTGAAACCCTTGAAAATAGATTTTCTATCTAGATATTGAAGATGGATTCGAAGATTGATCATGTTGTTCTGAATGGATCAAATTATGCAGTATGGGCACCATATATGGAAACCCTACTAAAAAGTAAAGGACTATGGAAGTATATGAAGATTCTGATTCTAGATCCAATAGACGACAAGGCGAAGTTTGTTGTTGATGGAAAGAAGGATGAGGTTGTAGATTTCATCAAGACCTATGTCTCATTGGAGATTTGGTTTCACCTCAATGGAATCTGTTATCACCTAAAATTGTTAGAATCCAGTGGGTTTGTGGTTTCACTACTACATATTGAAAAATTTGCGACGACCACTTGTGACGAAAGTACACTTTCGTCGCAACATGCAAGAGAAAAAGTTCATTTTTTCTAAATCTACCCCGTATTCATCGCAATATCGATGCATACAGTTTGACTGAATTATCATGGTTAATTTTCATCGAATATTCGATGAACATTGGTTGTCTATCGCATATTCGACGAAAGTTGACCAAAATAATTTAGTTAAAATTTACCGTTGAAAATGACCTAAAATAAATAGGTGGAAAAAAATATATTTTTTTAGGTCACTGTCATCACAATGGCGACGATAGTGACCTAAAATTGGCCTATAAATATTTCTGATGTAACATCATCCACATTTTCCTTGGCTTCACTCATAATAACACCATCCCTTCATTAAGGGGAAATCAAACAAGCTTTCTTTATATTGGCATCTTATTATTCTAAATCCATTTTGGATTTTTATCTTTTTATCCAAGTTGGCCTTTGGGATGATTTATTTTCTATGCAAATTGACTCATATGTTGTTTTATTCCCCAATATTCTTGGATCTTTGATGGAAATCATTCATTGGATTTAAAGGTATCTACTTCCCATGTACTAACCAACCCCAACATTTGTATCATGCATTTTTAAGAATGGGGTTCCTAGGGCCACATTCAACATTAGTAGTAGAAGAATTTGTTCATATAAATTGTTAGTTAAGGTACCTAAATTTGTTTCTGAATTTAGTGGAAGAATGTTTGATTTTCTATTTGGAAAATGGAAAGTTGAATGTTCTATGATGTCATTTGCAGTGTAGGTGATGTTGCTTGTAGTTGCAACTATGATTCCATTTTTTTAAGAGGGTCTTAAGATGATTCCTTTGAATTTGTTTATCATAAAAGTACATTAGTCCTTGGTTTATTAATTTTGATGTAAATGTTTTGTCAATTCCTACATCATCATCATCATCTTAATCGTAATCATCATAATCATTCATCAACATCAAATAAACAAGTACTTCAATTCATAGAACATGTTCC
>SNQJ01S0038941.1:47978-61790 GCA_010110895.2 Picea sitchensis | reverse complement strand
ATTGGCCATACCAACTTCAAACAGTCGTATCTGGAGCTACAATTAATGAAATCAGGCCCAAGAGGACTCTATGGAAATCTGGAAAAAAGGAGAATATGATAAAATAGCAAGTGTAAGTAGATTGATAACATAAATTATCCAAAAATGAAAAACAAATAAGGAACCCAAATTTAGATGAAGAACCTGCTATGAAATATTTAAACAACTATATCTCAATATATAGGAAATAAAATTGAGCCATCAATAGATCAATATAAATATGAGACATAGGAGAAGAATCCAGGATGATCATATTTAGCAGGCCAAAGCTAGAAACTCCCAGAAACATTCGAGGAACATAATACAACGCCAATGGACATAGTCAATGATTGTTTTTTAACGAATACCATTTGTAAAATTCCATAGGACAAAATTAATTGCCCAAGGGTCTCTTCATATTCCATGTGTAACCCCCACATATACATATTCGAAATGTAAAAAATAAATTGGGGAAAAAATGAAACGAACAACCTTGAGAACTGGAGTCTCTCTCTTGTCTTATAAAAGCGAATTCATACGATGTAACCTAGACCTTTTCCTTTTCTAAAAGAATATGGTATTATTACTTTTGAGTAATAAAGAGGAGGAGGCATTTCAAAAATGTGTGGCTTTGATGGATGTAGTAGAGACTATTCTTTATGCATTTATCTCCTAGTTAAGTAGATAGGATTATGTTGTATGAATTATTTCTGCACTCTGTTATTTTTTCTTATGATGTCACATATTTCCTCATGGGTACATAAATGATGTTATAGATGTATTTTTCAACTATTTGTCTTTATATCTGCAACATTATTGTTTTCATATATCATTAGAATACATGAGTTATTTCTGGTTCTGATGATGTTATCTTTCATTATACTTATTCTTTTAGTTTTTCTCTCAGGATAAACTAGAATTAGTTAGGATTAGATTAGTTATATTTTAGTTTTATTTTCCTTAGGATTAAATAGAACTATTTGGGGGGAAGTCTTTTGTTTTTCCCCTTTTATTTCTTTTTATTTTGAGTGGCAGAAAGGCCCATAAATGCGTAGAAAATGCTACAGCAAATGAGAGTAGGTATGATTGGGACCTTCCATTGGTCATTTTCCATCATCTACTTGACATGCCATTTAGACCCATCAACAAAGAGAAAAATCATCAATGAAATTAAAAATATGTCTTGTACCTTCTACTGAAGGTAGATTGATGTAGTAGACATCACTTTGAACTAGCTCTAGTAGGTTTTGTGTTCGACGCACTTTTCTAGAGTATAATGGTGCTTAATGATGCTTCCCAAGAACACAACCCTTACAAACTCGTTAGGGGGAAATACCTTTAGTAAACCAACAACCATGTTCTCAATTGCCAATTCCTATAGACTTTGAAAATTCAAGTGTCTAAATCCCTCATGCCAAATTTGACTTCTCTCATCATTGTGAGAAACAAGTGCAGTTGGTTTAGTGTCAGGTGGATTCATGTCATAGAATTTGTACAAACTATCCATCGGGTCAAAAATCTCATTGGATACAATTGAATTTCCTTTCTTCAAGTCACGAACATAGAACTGATCTAGCCAAAATTCAATAATCTTAACTATCTATGTTAATTGAGCAACAAACAATAGATTGACACTGATATTTGGCACATGATAGACGTCGACAATATTCCCATGTCGATAGGTAACATCACCCTGTCCAACAACATCAAGAGAAAAATCATCATCAACATATATTTTCCTCTCCTTAGCATCATCCAACCACGTGAACAAGGAGGCATCCTTAACCATCTGATGAGTGCATCCAGAGTCAACTACCCATTTGTTATACGTAGAATGAGACATCAAGGCTTATGAATTTATGACTTGGAAGTTGAAATTATTAGCGGGTCTGAATACAACAAACACATCTACTTCAAGGAATTAAAACTTCTCCTCTAAAACATCTCTATTATTATAGAAAACTTTCTCCATGTGTCCAGTCTTTCCACAGTACTGACATGTCTTCTTATTTCAACTACGCTAGGGTGCATTTGTCTGTCCCTTAGGTTTCTGATCGTGATATGTAGGTTTATGTGTAGAGGCATAAAAATATACTCTATCCCTAGGATCCATCATGATCTTTTCCTTGAGAAAGTGCACTTGGTGTTTACCACAAAGATTTCCTTATTCAAGTAGTATGTGTTGATCACTAATCAAAAGACCATGGAAAGCTTCAAAAATATAATCCTTGCCATATTTCTTGTTTGATTTCTAGTTGGTGAAGAAATTTTACATGAACATATCAAATGATGTTCTCAAGTTCATCAGGAATAGCTCGATGAGTTTCCAATCCTTCTTTTGATAGTTCTTTCCACATTCACCCAATTTCAAATGGAGGTATTTGATACATGCCAAATAGTCTTCTATTTTGTCAAAGGAATGAGGATTGAGAGAGATCAACTCTTTGTCCAACTTCATGATGTGGCTCTCATTGTCTTGGTTGAACAATGACTAAAACTTCTTCGAGACTTGATGAGGGAAGTTGATTTTGTTAGCATTAGAAGTCACCTTCAAATTGCATAGAAGGTAAGCCCAGTACCCATCAATTTATGTGAGTGTAATTGAATTTTAAGAGGTCAAATGGAGAAGACTCAATGATAATAACGTTCTAACTCATAAATTTGGACTAGCATGCACAAGCGATTGAGGTTTGGAATCAACTTCAATCAGTAAGTTGGAGTAAGGGTGAATAGAGTGAAGACTTTGGTGAGGAGAGTGTAGAGGTATGTCGTGGACATCAGGGCTTCCAACAACCTAAGGAGGAAAAACTTGAATGCAATATTCTCTTGAATTCAAATCTCAAAGAAAATCAAAGAAATTATAACAACACTATAATCAAACATTCATCATAATATCGTTACAACAATTCATGTGAATCAGTCATTCATGAACTTTCTCAGTATCATAGGAAAATAAGATGGGGTAAGAAAAATGACTTAGATTAATCAAGAAGTCTCAAATCAAGTACATAAAAAGAGAACCAATGTTCTTCATCAAAATATTACAATAGCAAGGAGCCTAGCTCAACCATTCAACCTTAACAAAATACTAAAACTGCCTATATATACTCCGAAATGTTGCAACCACCAGGAGCGTGATCATACCTCTGCATTTAAATCTTTCATTCGACGCCTGCTCTGTCAGATTGTGCAGGCCTTATTTATGTGTTTTGCAGTAAAATCTGTCCAGAAGGAGACTTCAGATTGTCAGTCTGCACTCATGGTCGTCTTCATCTTGTTTTCCATTTATGGGGTGAGACGAGGTTTCAACCACCTCCCCCATTTCCATTAAATACCTTCATCGGGATCGGGATGAGGACTGACACCCATGAAGGTTCCAGGAAGTGCCCATGACTTCTTCGAGTCAATATCGGTGCCTCGAGGTCATGCAGATCTTCTTCTATGACCAATACGAGCACTTTTGGCCTTTGGCACAGCTCCTCTCCATTGCTCCATCCTGCATGCAACCTCGGGCCATGACCTGGGGCTCATATCCAAAGGTGCTTCGGGTTCATCTTTTGAGAGTCTTCACTCCACTTGATTCCAAATATGTCTATGCCCAAAATTGCAAAATGGCCTTATTCAGGTCGACGATCGGACTAGCTTTGAATTTGATGACCACGATTGCTTCCCGAAAACCCCAGTCGTCAGTCACTCAATAGACTCTTACCCTTCTTTATGGCCCCACTTTCCATATGACCACGAGCTATGATCATTGACCCAATTCCTGGGCTCTTCATGATTTTTCATTTCGCAAACTTGCGCCGTGCTCCATGCTAAAACCTATGATTCGCAAAATCACGACTTCTTGGATCTGGTGCCATGCGTCCCTCTGAATCAGATGGCTCCTACTGATTTTGGGTTTTGGGAGTTAGGACCTTTGATGAACAACTTTAACAATATTTCAAACTCTCGATTCTCACGATTATTTTCCACCATTGATCTCTCCTAATGAGATCTACGGCCTAGATTAAATCTTTTCTCGACCCTTTGACTTCAGGATTTTGATCTAGGGAAAAACGTCACACAACTTTTAACCTTTCGAAAGAATGCACATTGTCGATCAATTCGCTTGATGGATCTCCATCGTTGAAAGATTAAAACTACCTTCTGCTTGTGCTTCAAACCTGAAATGGACTGTTAGGAAAGCTCTGCTTTGTGTTCATGGTTGTGGCCTGCATGATCGAGGATTCAGACGGTTGGATGTGGGATGGGAAAATAGGGAGATAGGGGAAAAATTACAGACTTAGGTAGAAAACACAAACCCACAGGATTCTAACAATTTTATGTGATAAAATTTGGCTCCACAGGGGATGGCATGCTCCCTGCGATCTGCCAAGAACAAGTAGTTCTAGTGCCTTAGTTGTTGGGTTATGGAGTCATTTATAAAAACCAAAAACGAAAGAAAAATTATATTTACAATGGCATGGGAAGCCACTCATGGTTTAAGTAAAAAACTTCTTCATAAAATGCCCATTTACAGGGCTACCAAAAACTTCATCATCCTCCAGATCCTGTAACTTGTAAGTGTTATTTGAAAAGATCTCATAAAATTTGAAGGGGCTAATCCATATGGCCTCAAATTTACCATGATTTCCTTTATATTGTTTAGGTGCATCCCACTTGAGTTCTAGATCTCCTAGCTGGAAATTCTCTTTCCTTAATTTTCTGTCAAAAGCCTTCATGATCTTCTGTCAATGGTCATGGGCTTTGTCCAGTAGTTTCTCCCTTGTCTGTTGTACTTCTACCAACTTCTTTATTCTTCTGATCATATCATCTGGTTCTCCATGATAATCTTGGAAGATTTTTTCCACAAGTAAGGTGAGTTGAGAGGGAAATATGGGCTCAACTCCATACACCAGTTGAAAAGGAGAGATACCAAGATATCTCTTTTTTGTCACTCTGTCAGCCCATAAAACAAATTTAAGCTCTTGAATCCCAAACTTTCTTATTGTCTTCTAGAAATATTTTGATGATATTAATAAAGATTTTATTACAGGACTCTTCCAGTCCATTAACTTGGGGGTAGTAAGGAGTAGAGTGAATCAATGTGATTCCAAAATGTTCACAAAACTTAATCAATGGTTCATCTTTGAAAGATGCAGCATTATCAGTGACAATTCTGTTTGGAAAACCAAATCTTGCCATAATATCTTCAAGAAAACCAATGATTATCTTGTGGGGATGGCCTCTATCCACTTAGTAAAGTAGTCTGTAGCAGTCAATATCCACCTATGTTGATTACTTGAAGCAGGATGAATTTCCCTAATAAAATCTAGGCCCCATTGCTGAAAGGGTCCTGAAGCTACCACGGATTTCAATGGCAAAGAATTGAGTTGTTGCTTTCCAGATAATTTTTGACACTTGACACAAGACCTGATCTTTTCATAGACATCAATGAAGAGACTAGGCCAAAAATACCTATCCCTGATAATCTTGTAGGCTGTGGTTCTCCAGAAGTGATGCCCCCCACATAAACTGTCATGAAAATCATAAATAATCTTTTGGGCTTCCTGTGGGTACAGACATCTCAAAAGCACTCCCAAAAGGTCTTTCCAATATAAGACTTGATCAATAAGACAATATTCAATTGATTTGAGCCTAAAGGATCTTACCTTGTTCCTTTCCATGCCATCAGGAGGCTGCAACTTCTGTAGGAAAAATATAATGTCCTTGTACCAAGTGCATTTTTCCAATGGAAAGATGACTTGAGAATTTCTATCAGACAACTCTGTTTACTAATTTTATGAACAATTGTTGATAAAATTTACCCCCAAAGCTTTGCAATTAGATTCATCCAACAAACTGGATAAACCTTGACCTTTAACCAGTTTGGTGGGCTTTATCTCAAGCTCAAATTCAAGGATCTTGGCAATCCACTTGCTCCTTCTTCTGTCTATGTCAAGCTGGATGAGGATCTCCTTCACAGAAGCTGAAGGGACATATGCAATGACCTTTGAATGTAGAACATAGACTCTGAAATCCTTGAGGGATTTTACCAAAGCATAGGCCTTCTTTTCCATGATGTCATACCTTAGCTCAACTTCTCTCAATTCCCTACTGAAAAAGGAAATAGGTTCTTCCAACCTTTGAGCATTTTTCTGCAATAAAACAACTGCTACTGTGTCAAATGAAGCGAAAGAGAAAATCAGAAAATCCTTGGAGTAATTAGGACTGATGAGCACAAGTGATTCAGTCAAGGCCTTCTTTATTTGATCAAAAGAATTTTGATATTCTGCAGTCCACTTGACTTCATTTCCCTTTCTCAACATGGTTGTAATATATTTTACCATTTCAGCAAAATTAGAAACAAACCTTCTTAGAAAATTAATTTTCCCCAAGAAATATTGAACTTCTTTCTTGGATCTAGGGAGTGACAAGGTTTGGATATCTTCTACCCTACTGGGATCAATCCTTACTCCCTCAGTTGATACTATGTGCCCCAATAATTTCCCCTCCTTCATGGAGAACAATGAATTTTTAGAATTTAAGGAGAGACCAAATTTTCTGCATTTCAAGAAGACATATCTTAGATGATAACACTGTTCTTTATTAGACCTAGAGAAAACTGTAATGTCATCCAAATAGATGACTACAAATTTATCTTTTTCTTCGATGAATGAAATTTCCATAGCTCCTTGAAAGGTTTCCCCTCCGTTCATGAATCCAAAGGGCATGTTAGTGTACATGAATGTACCCCAAGGAGTAGTGAAGGTTTTCTTCTCTCTGTCTTCAGGAAACACAAAAATCTGATTATAGCTAGAGAAGCCATCAATCATGGAAATCCTATATGCACTAGTCACCCTCTATAATATGTGCTCCATCTTTGGCAGGGGGTAATTGTCCTTCTTAGAGCTTATGTTCAGGTTCCTGAAATCGACACAAAGTCTGATTTGTCCATTCTTATTTCTCACTGGGACCAAGTTGGCCACCCATTCAGAATGCCTCAGAGAGATGATAATCTAGGAATCCAAAATCTTTTTCACCTCTTTCTCCATAATAGGCAGCAACATAGGATTTATTTGTCTGAATTTCTGCCTAAATAGTTTGGACTCTTCCTTCAATGGTATCTTATGTTCAATGACACTTGTGTCATATGTTTTGAGATCTTCATATGTCCAGGCAAACACATCAGCAAATTATTTTAATAGCTCTGCATATTCAACCCTTTGCTCCATTGACGAGCTGCTTGATAATTTGACGAATTTTGGATCCTTCTCTGTACTAATATTGTACTCATCTATATCACCATCATCAACTGAACCTTTAACCTTCACTATCACATCATTCCCATCAAATAGTCTTTCCAAAGGAACTAGCCCCTTTGGGATATCATTGCTAGGCAACTGAACAATATGATGATGGGAAATATTTCTTATAAGAACGTTAGCCTGAGGATTATCTTCAGAGTTGTGATCTTGATCTATATGTAATGCAGAAAATTCATCAACATACTCAAGGAATGTTTTGAGCTCCAGGTCATCCTAAAAAACCTTCCAATTCTTGACATTGTCAGGTAAAGAGGGCCTATATTTTACCTCTACATCATAGTTGAGTTTTGGTGACAATGGGACTATGAAATGGCTTGCCGAAACAACCAAAGAATCAACCATGGTATTCTCCTCTCTTGGAATAAATGAAATGTTGAAATCCAAGAAGAAAACTTCAACTAGGTCCCATACTTTATTTATGTAAGATTTGAGCCTAGGATTCTTAGCTTGGTAAATACCTTTGATCTGATGAACAATTAGTTCTGCATCACCAAATATTGATATCTCTACAATCCCCATGTCCTTTGCAACCCTTAAACCTAAAACAAGAGCTTCATATTTTGCCACGTTGTTGGTAGCCTCAAATTCTAGCTTGTAGGACAAAGATATAGTCTCTTGATAAGGTGAAACAAAGACCACTCCAACACCAACACCTTCCTTAGAAGAGGCTCCATCAAAGAACATCTTCCAAACAGAGTTATTTGGAGGAGGGGTTTCGAAAAAAGTGATGGACTGCTTTCCGATTTCAAGAGGAGCTTCAGGAGCATCAGTGAGCTGCAATATGCTAGATCCCAAATCAGTTTCAAGAGAAAAAATAGGATGGTTGGTGGGGTTTGTTTCATCACTAATGATGTGGGCCAACTAAGATTCCCTGTAAAGTCTCCTTTGTTCACCCCCGAACATAGGAATGGTGGCATATGAAAGTTCCATCTGCAAGGTTACCCCAAGTCTCTTTATAGAAGATCTAGATAGGAGCATCCCGAACTTAGGGGGAACATCATCCACTATGATATCCATGACCACACTCTTCATTGGCATCTGAAACAGAGAAATGGTTAGGTCTTTGATAACCCCAAGGCACTTTACCTTCCTGGAGTCAAAAGAATACAGGTCATGGTAGGCTTTTGTAACCTCCAACCCGAGCTCTTCCATGACAATATTAGGCATAAGATTGTGAGATGCCCCTGAATCCATCAAGAAGTTATGCAACACCTTAACATGGATGTTCAATGAGGTGTAGAAGGGAGGGGAGGGATCATCTCTATCCTCTACCAAAGGCCCTAATATGACAACTGGCCTTTCATCTTGGAGGTTAACTGAGTCTGTGAAGTGAGATGCAGGTTTGGACTGAAATTTTTTTGATAGGCACCTTTTGAAATCATCATGCTTGACTAACTCTGAGAGAGGTACAGGGATTCTAATCTTTTGAATCTCATGCTCAAAGTTATAAGGGGAGGGAGGCTTCAAAATATCCCTCACCTCTAGGACAAGACTTTTGACCACTGGTGGGGGGATCTGTGCCTTCCTTTCTTTGCTGCTATCTGCTATATCTTTAGCAGGTTTCTCATCTCTAGCAGGTCATTCAGGAGTGTTAGGATTTCCTTCCTTCTTCTTGGATCAGAGGTTATATATATTCATATAGCTTCTGGTCTTTTCTCCATTGCTTAGCTCATTCAGTTGATTACTCATGAGGGATTCTTCCTATGCAGTCTGAGTTAAATGAGGGGATGAAGAGGTATCTCCAAGGCAATGGATCTCAGGATCAAAATCTTCTTCCTCTCCATCTTCATTGGTAACCAAGTTATTTTGGAGAGGAGTTTGGATTTTCTGATCATCTCGGTCCATGTTCCTCTGATCTCTTTGGATTGTCCGAGGGGCATTAATTGGTCTTCTGAAACTACCCCTATTATTAGAAATTTGCGGATTTATATAGATCTTCTTTCCTTACAATTCAAATCTTTCCATCCTAGCAGAAAGTGAATTTACAAGTTTGGTTACTTCATCCATTTGAGGGGGGGAATCAAAGGAACTAGAAGTCGAACCTTCAGACCTACCTTTTCTTCTGTCTCTATCATCCTTAATCCTAAGCTCATCAACTACCAATATATTATATTCTACTTCAATGGTTGCATCTTGCATATGAGCTAAGGAGGTAGCTCTTCTTTCTCTTAACAAGAGGCATAAATCAGGGTCAAAATCACTAGAATAAGTAATCTTTGCAAAGGTTTCTATAGGCTTAACCTCAGTGGGAATTTTATTATACATTATATTAAACCTCTTTGAGAAGTCAGAAACATATTCCCCTTCCCCTTTCTTCAGTGATCTAAACTTTGTAATATAGTAAAGGAAATCCTTTCTATCACCCTAATTCTTTAAGAAGGCTTCATCAAGGGCTTCAATCCCATCAATAGATCTAGGGGGGAAATCCCTGAACCATTTCCTGGCCTCTCCATCAAGGCTATGAACAAAAATTTTCATTCGTACATCTTCAATCACAATGACATAATTGTCAGGATAACTATAGAAGGCTGTAAGATGCTCCTCTGCAATTATATCTCCCTCACTTGTGAACTTGGGCAATTGTTTAAGGTATCCGTCAGCTGGGAGAGAAATCAAAGGCTGAGGCATAACAAGAGGGGTGTACCTAAAAGCCACTATAGAAACCATTCTATTTCTAGGGGAATTAGCACCTGCCATTGGGATGTGAACAGGAGGGGAACTTGGAGGGGGTGGAGTTCAGACAGGTGAAACTGGGATAGTGCTTCTGGGAGATAAAGATAAGGGGCTTGAGGGAACAAAGGTTTCTCCTTTTGTAGCTGCAGGAACTCTAATAGGATGAGGAGTAGTAAAGTCTAGAGTAGGAAATTCTTCTAAGTTCCTGGGTCTAAACCACTTCACCACTTCAGGGGAGACAAGGGTGTCAAATCTCTCTCCTTCCAAACCAAGAATAGGAAGGGAGAAATCGATAGGAAAAATCCCAAAATTTAAATTTCTTGAAACTCCAGCAGTTTGTGTAACAGGAGAATCAAAAGTAATTACTGGAGTTTGTAAAGAGGGATTATGAAAATTATCAGAAAAACTTGGTACAATAGTGGATGTACCTTTTTGAGCGGTCTTTCCCTTTCTGATAATTTCCTCTAGGTCAGCTTCAGGCATTGCTAGAGGCAGCAGTGGAGTGGACCTTGTGTGTCTGCCTTTAGGAGCTATAGCTTAAACAGTGGAGTCGCCAGGTGCAAGTTGAAATCTTTAATGGCACTGATATCTGATGCACCTTCAAAATTAGAGTTTCTTTGTCGTTCTATCCCAGGGAAATGTCTTCAATTCATTCCTCGGAAATGACCCCATAAATGTTAGCACTAGAAGTCACCTTCAGATTGAATAGAAGGTAATACCAGTACCCATCAGTTTATGTGAGTGTAATTGAGTTTTAAGAGGTCAAATGGAGAAGAATAAATGATAATAACGTTCTAACTCAAAAATATGGACTAGCATGCACAAGCAATTGAGGTCTGGAATCAACTTCAATCAGTAATTTGGAGTAAGGGTGAATAGAGGGAAGAATTTTGTGAGGAGAGTGTAGAGGTCTGTCGTGGACATTAGATCTTCCAACAACCTAAGGAGGAAAAACTTGAATGCAAGATCCTCTTGAATTCAAATCTCAAAGAAACTGAAAGAAATTATAACAACACTATAATCAAACATTCATCATAATAAAGGTACAAAAATTCATGTGAATCAGTCATTCATGAACTCTCTCAGCATCAGAGGAAAATAAGATGGGGTAATAAAACTGATTTAGATTAATCAAGAAGTCTCAAATCAAGTACATAACCAGAGAACCAGTGTTCTTCATCAAAATGTTACAATAGCAGGGAGCCTAGCTCAACCATTCGACCTTAACAAAATACTAAAACTGCATATATGTACTTAGAAATGCTGCAACCACTGAGAGCATGATCGGACCTCTGCATTTAAAGATTTTAGTCGGTGCCTGCTTTGTCAGACTGTGCAGGCCTTAGTTATGTGTTTTGCAGGAAAATTCATCCAGAAGGAAACTTACGATTGTCAGTCTGTACTCACGGCCGTCTTTATCTTTCTTTCCATTTATGGGGTGAGCCGAGGTTTCAACCACCTCCCCCATTTCCATCAACTACCTTCATCGGGATCTGGATGAGGCCTGACACCCATGAAGGTTCCAGGTGGTGCCCACAACTTCTTTGAGTTAATCTCGACACCACGAGACCATGCAGATCTTCTTCTGTGACCAATACGAGCACTTTTGGCCTTTGGCGCAACTCCTCTCCATCGCTCCATCCTGCATGTGACCTCGGGCCATGACCCGGGGCTCATGTCCAAAGGTGCTTCAGGATTTCATCTTTCGGGAGTCTTCATTCCACTTGATTCCAAATATCTCGATGATCGAAACTGCAAAATGGCCTTATTCAGATTGAGGGTTAGACTCACTTTGAATTTGACGACCACGATTACTTCCCGAAAACCCTAGTCGTCAACCGCTCAATAGGTACTTACCCTTCTTTATGGCCCTGTTTTCCATATGACCATGGGCTATGATCATGGGCCCAATTCTTGGGTGCTTCATGATTTCACACTTTGCAAACTTGTGTCGTACTCCATGCTAAAACCTATGATTCACGAGATCATGACATCTCAGATCTGGTTCCACGCATCCCTCGAAATCAGATGACTCCTGCTGATTTCGGGTTTCAGGAGTTTGGATCTTTGATGAACAAATTTAATGATATTTCTAACTCTTGATTCCCATGATTATTTTCCATCGTTGATCTCTCCTAATGAGATCTACGTCCCATATTAAATCTTTGCTCGACCCTTTGACTTCAGGCTTTTTCTCTGGGGAAAAACTTCGCGCAACTTTTAACCTTCTGAAAGAATGCATGATGTCGATCGATTCGCCTAATGGATCTCCATCGTTGAAAGATTAAAATTGTCTACTGCTTGTGCTTCAAACCCAAAATGGACTGTTAGGAAATTTGCTCTTTGTGTTCATGGCTGCGGCCTGAATGATTGAGGATTCAAATGACTGGTTATGGGCTGGAAAAACAGGGAGACCAGGGCATAATTACAGACTTAGGTAGAAACACTAGCATATTTGGCCCATTTTGCGACGGATGTTTCGATGCTATTGCGACGTTATGTCGTTGATATGGCAACAAATTTGGAGTCTCTGAAATGTCGGTTTATGTGACGTGGCATTTTCGACGAACTTGATCAAACGTCACACAAGCGACGATATAGGCAAAAAATCTCAAACCAACTTTTTGTCTAAATTGTGACAACAACTTTTATAGTGAAACCGACGCATCAATAGAAGCAGTCGTCGCATATTCGACGACAATTTTTTTTTCTTTTTGTAGCTAAACCGACACATCAGTAGAACTTGTCATCGCATATTCGACGCCACTTTTAGTTGTTTATATAGATGAATCGTTGCATCAATAGAAGTTGTCATCACCTATTCGACGACAACTATTTGTTGTTTATGTAGCTAAACTGATGCATTAGTAGAACTTGTCGTCGCCTATGCGACGACAACTTTTCGTTGTTTATATAGCAAAACCGTCGCATTGATAAAAGTTGTCTTCGGATATGCGACGACCAAAATTTATTTAGAAATATATATATATNGCATCAATTTTGATATTAATAATATTAATATTAAATCCCAAAGGGTATTGCATGAGCCCCGTATTGATTTCACAAAGCCTAGGGACTTCTTTGATGGAGCTTATCAAGGCTCTCCAAAACTGTGTGGGGATGGAGTCATACTCTTTTTAGATCATTACCACTTCTTCTCCTTAAAATATGGAGCAAGACTGGGAGCAAATAACATGGTTGAATTCATTCTTTTCTTAAAACTAATTGCAGATGGGCCCCACCACTTTGAAACTAATAAAATAAAAGAAATGATTATTAAGAAAATAAAGAAGAGTTTAAAAAAGTGAAAATGTGAGAATTCCTACCCATACATCTATATGCACACTATGTATATAAAACAATTTCCTTCCTACTAAGATATTTATATATAGATATTGTTTTCCTGCTTCCTGAAATGTTGAAACTTGAAAAGCCATTTCTGAAACCTGTATGGTTTTTGTATCTCGTATCTGTTTCCCTGCTTGAGGTGACAGAAACCGGCTGATATTCGATTTATGCAAAAAAATCATAATCTACACAATGAAAGGCCATCCTTTTTATTCTATGATAGCAATTTAGTATTGTATGTATTGTCCAAGTCCAAGTTTTGATGAAAGTGCACAGGACTAAATAAGCAAAGTAGTTTTGGTTCTCTTGGTTAAAAAATGATATTCAATGCTATCAATTTGTCAAGGGTTTAACCCCCATCATATCTGTTTTGCACATACATGAATCCAACAACATGGGTGGATGTGCATGGCAAAGGGGAATTGGGATGCAATTAACTTTGAAGTTTGGATGTAGAACTACA
>SNQJ01S0038941.1:33385-43726 GCA_010110895.2 Picea sitchensis | reverse complement strand
GCTTGAAAACAATTGTAAATCAGTGGATCTTTGGAGTTGGGATAAGAAGAAACTCCTCTTTGAGACTCTTGTTACACCTGTTATTCTTTATGGATGTAAAGTCTGGGGATGTAGTATCTCTCGTTAATCATGGAGAAATATAAAGTAAATACAAAAGAATTTTATAACCTATAATCTCAAAATTAAAGGAAATACGCCCCACTAGCATATTTGTCACATTTTGCGATGGTTGTTTCGACGTTATTGCGACGTTATGTCGTTGATATGGAGACGAATTTGGAGTCTCTGAAATGTCGGTTTATGTGACGTGGCATTTTCGACGAACTTGATAAAATGTCGCACAAGCGACGATATAGGCAAAAAATCTCAAACCAACTTTTCGTCTAAATTGCGACAACAACTTTTATAGTTAAACCGACGCATCAATAGAAGTAGTCGTCGCATATTCGACTACAACTTTTTGTTCTTTATGTAGTTAAACCGACGCATCAGTAGAACTTGTCGTCACATATGCGACCCCACTTTTTGTTGTTTATATAGCTGAACCGTCGCATCAATAGAAGTGGTCGTCGCCTATTCGACGACAACTATTTTTTGTTTATGTAGCTAAACCGATGCATCAGTAGAACTTGTCGTCGCATATTCGACACCACTTTTCGTTGTTTATATAGCTGAACCGTTGCATCAATAGAAGTTTGTGTTACCTATTCGATGACAACTTTTTGTTGTTTATGTAGCTAAATCGACGCATTAATAGAAGTTGTCGTCGCCTATTCGACGACAACTTTTCATTGTTTATATAGAAAAATTGTCGCATTGATAAAAGTTGTCGAATATGCAACGACCAAAATTTATTTAGAAAAAAAATAAAAAATTATTTTGGGCATCAATTTTGATATTAATAATATTAATATTAATATTAATATTATAGTTTAAAATAGTTTAAAATGTTTAAAATAATTTCTAGTAAAGATAATATTTCAAGCATTTCAACTAATACTGGCATGAAAAATTAAAACAGTAAGTGAATTTCCAACTGAGAAAAGATAAATACATAAAGAGGAGGAAGATGTTTGTATTTTATAGTTAATCTTAATTTGTAGTTGTCACCAACATTCATGAAATCACTCTGGCTGTGATAGTGGTTGTTGAATTTTTTAATAGATATTAGAAACTATTGAAAATACCTATTTTTTATTTTCTTGTTTTCATCAAATATAATTTTGTGTTAAGAAACCAGTCCCTGTAGTCTCCGCATATACCAATGTTATGCATTGATTGTATGAATTCTTGGTTGGGTGGAAAAATTAAAACAGTAAGTGAAGTTCCAATTGAGAAAAGTTAAATACACAAGGAGGAAGAAGGTGTTTGCATTCAACATTCATGATATCACTACGGCTGTGATAGTGGTTGTTGAATTTTTTAATAGATATTAGAAACTATGGAAGATACCTATTTTTGATTTTCTTGTTTTCATCAAATATATTTTTTTCTTAAGCAACCAGTCCCTGTAGTCTACGCATATATCAATGCTATGCATTGATTGTATGATTTCTTGGTTGGGTTGATGTGGTACCGTCCTTGATTCTATGCTAGGCCTGGTTGCCTTTGAAATAGTAGGAGGTCTATTTAAAAAATAGTTTCATGATTTGATTGGAACCGGTTGAGCACTAGTCTTTATTTGTCCCGCCTTTGTGAATTTAGTTTTATATATTGCTATGACTCCCTGATCAATGAATTGACTTGGTTTTGCATGCTTCTATGTGTATGGAGAGGATGCAAGCAGACAAAAGTAGTTTTTTATGGAATTATTGGTGCCCTTGGAGTATCTGGATTCTGTCCAATTTCATGCCATATTCTCTTTACTATGGCATCACATGAGAGGAACATGCAAATGGATAACCACATGATTCATATTACCTTGGAGGATGGAGTACTATTAACAAAATCATCTGACTAGAAAGGGTCAATTGGCACATACCAATATTCTGAATTATATAGGATAATTTATATGACAAGTAATTTGTTACACTATCCACATTAAAATTCTCGAAGCGCCTCACATTTTGTTTTAAAAGAAACTTTATATATTATATAAAGAATGTTGTGTCAAGGAAAAATAGTGGTCATAATAGAAAGAAAGAAAAAAAAGTATTTTTAACGTTTACGAGGCTAAAAATAGTCTATGAGACAAATTATTTTTCCATATGACTTTTGTATTCAGCCCTTTTCCTGTAAAGTTTTAGATACAAAAATTGGTTCAAATCTGTTTGAATCCTCTGGTACCGTCCTAATATAAAAAATACTAGAAACCTCCGTATACACTCGAGCAGACATGCTACTATATACTTTGACAAATTGACCGAGCAAAAGGATGCATTTAAAATACATAATTAAACAACTGATTCATTGTTGGGTTTCTCTTTGGAGTTTTCCATGGCTGGATTCATTTCATTTTCTTCGATTTCCATTGGTACTATTTCTTGATCTTTCTGTGTCTCTTCAGGATTCTCTAACTGGAGTTCTGTTGCCAGTTGATTGTTGGAACCTGAATTAGACTGTTGGGGCTTTGATATGGCTCTAGGCTGCTGGCATTCTTTCTCCAAAGTGTCCACGCGCTGAAGGAGTGTCACTACGGTCTCCTCAAGGGCACTGGTTCTCTGCCTTTCCTGTTCCGATGTTTCAATTCACTGCAGAAGGGTCATAATTAATTGTTCAATGTCGCTTACGTTGCTAATAACCTGGTTGAAATTTACTTTGCTTCCTTCGGCCATGTCTCTGTGCCTATGCAGGATGCGCTTAATGTCGCTCCAGGAAGGATCCATGATGAGAGAGGGAATCCCTGAACTGTAAAATGAAAACCGACTGAAATTCTTGAAGTTGAGGCACCACAGAGACCAGAAGTAAAACCACCACCTGGAAGGAAGGAACCCTGAAGGAGCCTTGCAAACTAGAACAGGTTTACTGCACTGAAGAAATTCCAGGCCAATGGAATATTTCCACGCTAACCCCAAGGGTTGTACAAGACTGTAATTGGCAACTTGTGAAGCTGGATTACACTCCAGTGGCTCCAAACAGAAGGAACCAATAACCAAAAGGGGCGGAAATTCCCAATTTTCGAAATGACAAATGAGGGCCCAAGATTCTAAGAACCTGGGGAAATATATACCAAACCGAGAGCGGTGAAGAAGGGGAATACAACCCAGAGAAAGACCAACAGACTCACAAGAGAGAAATTTATGGGGAGGCCCAGGAATCCTGAAATCATTATGGAAGAAAATACCCGACCTCCACCCAAGTGCCAAGTAAACAGAAAGGACCCCAAGTAGAATACAAATAGAGCTATCCTGAAATCAACAGCAAAAACCCCCAAATGGTTCAAAGAATGATGAAATTGGAAATAAAAACCTTCAGGAAGGAGAATTTGGAACCTAGAGGCCGTGAAATTCCCAGGAGCGGGATGGAACGATCATTGATCTGAAGTTGGACGGATCATATATCCCCACAAAAACACTTGGAATTAATCAACAAACCCAACCCGTCGAAGCCTGGAAGAGCTAACCCACATGCGCTGGAGTGAATGCCGAACTCAATACAATGCCCTTTGAAATGTGCGAGGCCTTGAGCAATTCATCCACCATACCTCCAACCTTTCACTAAAATGAAAACACACTTCATGATCATTTAGGGTATGGGTAGAAGCCTAACGCTTCCATTAACCTTGAGTTCTCATTTCCCTAGGCTAGTCCCCTCTTTTGCCTTTTGATCAACTTCTGAGTTTAGGCCTCTTTTTATATGAAAAAGGGAGTATTCGTCAAGGTTTTTTAATAGAGCTAGAGCTAGAGTCCTTGACATTACGCCAGAGTAAACATTAACCCTTGCAATATTCTTATGGACAATCGCCTTGATTACCATCATGGAATCCCCACAGATTGTTATCTTTCGAACTCCAATCGACTGGGCCAGTTTGATGCCTTCAAAGAGGGAATAAGCCTCTGCATCATTGTTTATCATTGATGCTTGATTACCATCATGGAATCCCCACAGATTGTTATCTTTCGAACTCCAATCGACTGGGCCAGTTTGATGCCTTCAAAGAGGGAATAAGCCTCTGCATCATTGTTTATCATTGATGCTAGACCCTAGGCATAATTGATTGTGATATGACCTCTAGGATTACAGATTATCCCCCTCACCTGTCGCCCCTGGAAAGTGCCTCACATTATACTGAAGAACAATTGAAGTAATGGCACTAAATATTTTTCTTAACAGAATTGTTTAACATATTTTTGTTTAAAAATACTTGAATAAAAAAGAGTGGACACAGCCCCAAGGTTTAGCTTGACTGTTAAATGCTCTTTTGCAAAATTTCATGGAGCTCTTAGGATCAAATCCCATCAAGTCCCTTGGGGTTACTAGTCAATATTTCCATTGGCAGTTATTATTGTCCTCCTTATGCAAAACTGGGGAAGAGGGGTCCATGGGGGCTGGCAAGGTACCAGCATCCTCACTTGGAACATTTAATACATGAGCGAGTGAGGTACTATATTTCTCTGGAGAAAAAGAGTGGACATGAATAAAATATTAAAATCAATGGGCTTGGAAAAAGACTAGCAAAGATCTATCTTAAACCGGGTTTTATTAAGCACCGAGAGGGATAAAAATCCCAAGTTGAAATCCTCAATGTGGGAAATTAGTCTTTATGGATGAAAAACATTGAGATTTGCACCTCGAGTTTTTTGCTCCCTCTTGAGTCTCTCGACACATAATAGATTCATAGTTAGGATGGATCTATACTAGTTATTTCAACTATTTTTAATGTTCAAACTTCAAAGTGGTCCTAAGTGAATCATTATCATTATAAATAGATTCAACAGCATAACAAAAGTACTATAATCACCAAAAATGAAATTTTGGTTGTTATCATTAATTTGACTGATTAATTCACTTTCATTTAAGAATATAATTTTGTAGCCAAGTTGTACTTCCATAGAAAGTAATCCACTTACAGGTGCTAATATTTTCTATACTGGATAAATTAAAATCCTATCAGGCATTTCATTCAAATCTTAAAGCACAAAAATGGACGTCTCTATTCTATTTGTTTCTCAAGTTCAATGCATTTAAATTTTACTGTCAAACATATTTTCCTGTCAATATATTTCTGGAAAAGATTGTTGAGGGTCGAGGCATGAGCCTTAAAATTTCTTATGTAATTTCTAGTTCTTAACTGAAGGGTTTCTGTGTGTAGGACTCATTTAATCATGCAAAGAAATGGGTGCAGGAACTTCAAAGACAGGGTAACTACTTCTGGTCTCCACATTTTCTCAATAAATTTACTCTTACATTGAGTCGTGATAGTAGGGCAGAATTTTATATGAGAATGCAAGTGCTGGTAGTGGTGGAATATTTTTCTGTGAAAATTTATATGAGTCTAGCTTTGGATCTAGACTTGTTTCTTGGTTTGTAAACCATATCAGTTAATTGGTGGAGTTGTGAACTTGTGGTAGAACATGGATTTTGTCCTTAATTGCTGAAATCTTCTGCCGAGCTGTCCAATATTGCAAATGCCTATACTTTGTTTTTTGGGATCCATGCTTAAGTTCTAGACAACTGATTCAGCCTTGTAGTTAGTGAGTCTGTTGACAAAGTGCCTAATCCATTAGATCCAGTCTATGTGGCAAACTTGACTTTGTATCCATAACACAGATGATAAACGTGTTATACCTTGTTCTCAAGAAATGGGTCCTATATCACTTTAAGAAGGCAACATAACTTTGGTTTTATATTTGCAATAAGGTACAAAAGTAATTTATTTCTACTTATAACTATCTCTCCTCCAGTTTTAGCTGATGATCTTGGATGCAGGTAATCCAAATATGGTGATGACACTTGCTGGAAATAAGGCTGATTTGACAGAAAAAAGGAAGGTGGAACTAGAGGTATTGGTTATTGTGAAATTTTCTTTTACTGTATCTATTGATTAGATTGATAATCAACTATTTAAGTTTTTTAAACAGGCAAAGATACACAAGAAAGATAAAATAGGAAATATATCATTCATTAATGGAGGATTCATTGATACAATATGAGTACATGCTTTTAATTCTAATCTAGGAAGTTGGTCTACCGTCTACCTAATCATCCCTAACTATTACCAATACTTATAGCTAACTTTAACCTAATTGGTCACTTAACAGATTTGACCTTTATTACTATCCATTTTATTATTTTAGGACTTCTAATCTATATCATTGAGTCACTAGTGTTACTTATCTTAACATACCACCTTAACAAATATTACCCCTTTAACACAAAATACTACACTTTACAAAACAGTGCTTCTGAAAATAACTAGATTCATCATTCAACAACTAAAATATGATTACAAAATTTGTATGGCATTTTTGTTGTGTCTTCAACAATGCAATGTAGCTCCAATTTTGGGACTTTTCTTGGTGCTCCATCTAACTAGCATAACTCTCTCTTTGAAGGTAGGCTTCCATCCGATTCTCCTAGGCAATCTCTCCTCTCATACTTCCATAACCCTCTCTCTTTGAAGGTAGAATATGATTGGACATAATCATCATATTCATCAAATCTCTTTGTTGTTTGAATCTTTATTGTTTTAATATTGTACTACAACTCTCTTTTTGTTTTCTTTATCCTTGAGTACATTGGCACATTGGATTTTGTGCTACCAGAACTATAGCGGCTGGTCCCACAGTAATAAAAATTATTTCTTTTGTTGCTTCTTATTCCACCTTTATTATCTTTCTTTGTTATGTTGCCTTTATTGGAAAGGGCATTCTCTCCAACCTCCTCTTCATCCACTTGCTTTTCTTCAACCATGAGGGTTGAGATCATGGCTTCTAAATATTGTGAGAGGATTTGGCTTAGTGTGAACATGATGTTGTTATAGCTTGATGGCAGATTGTTTAACAATATTTCTTTGGCATCCTCCTCAATCTTGATGCCACTTTCAACCAACTGATGCATAAGTGCTTTCAAGGTATTTATGCGGCTGGACATAGTTTCCCCATAAGCTATTTTTAATCCCTAAAATTGTTTTCTCAATACAAATTTGGCATTTTGTGTGTTTGACCCAAATAACTTATTTTACTTATCCCAAATCTCTTTGGAACTTTCAAGTCTAAATAATGGAGCTATGTATCTGACATACAATGTGCAATCATAGACTTAGCCTTTTCATCCTTTTATGTTCAATGAATTAATAGATCCGTTTGTGAGGGGTTTGTTTCAACTCCACGAATTATGTTCCATATATCTAAATGTATTAACTATAGTTGTAATTTAATTTTCCAGGTATGGAAATTTCCATGAATGAATTTCCCTTATGCAGGTTTCTCCAATTTCAGAAATAAAAATAATCAATCAATTTCCTGTTTATTTTTTCCCTTTGGGTTACTGAAAAAATATTGAGAAAATAAAAATTACATCTGGCCTCCATGTGACGTCTCTGCATGTTTCTTTCTTTTGGGAAAAAATTCATTGTGTGTTTTGGTGTTGTATGGTGCTTCTCTTCTTCACCGGGTCTGATATTCAACTATGTAAGCATTCTTTTATCCAATTGTGCACATCTTTGCTACTTCTTGTCTTCTATTGTACTCGAGGTTGTCTGGCTCACCTTGAGAATGACTTCTGGTATTTTTTAGCACTTCCATGTCTGAGAATGGCTTCTGCAATTTTGTTAGCACTTTGTGTCTGAGAATGTTGTGGTTGTGGGCAAGTATGGAGCATCCATGTCTGAGATTTCACACATTTTCTCTTTGTGATCTGCATTAGGGTCTGGTTGTCTGAACAAGATAGTGATTATGCTTTGTGTTGTTGGGCTATCTCCATTTGTTTGTCTGTAGGCCAGGTTGGGCATGGTTGTGTCTCTGTGTGTTCTAGGTGTTGTTGTTACTTTGTCTTCTGGGTCAGTCGATTCTCTTTGTTCACAGTCTGGATGTCTTTTTCTTCTATAGCAAGCCCAGTCTTCTTCTTTTTCGATAGTTCTTGTGGACACTCAATGTTCTTTTCAAACACTCCAATAAACTACCTTTTGTTAACTTCATAGAAATTTAAACATTCTAATGTTTAACTCTATTAAAACATTAAATTTCTATCTTGCCATTTTTATGGGTATGCTTGGGACATTTTTTCTACTACAAACTCCTTTCCTCCTCGAACTTCCAGTACGGACTCCAAGATTAGTATCGCATCTCTAATACCATGTCAGAAAAGCAAAGATACTCTAGAGAGATAAAATAGGAAATCTATTATTCATTAATGGAGGAGTCATTGATAAAATTCAAGTACATCCTTTTATTTGTGATCTATGTAGTTGGTCTACCTAATCTTTTATTTCTGATCTACGTTGTTGGTCTACCTAGTCTTCCCTAACTACCATTGCTAACAATTAACATAAACCTAATTGGTCACCAAATACATGTGACCTTTATTACTAGCCACTTTATTATATTAGGATTCCTATAAATATCATTGAGTATTTACTTATCCTAACAAAGTTTAGGTTTGGTCAAAAATCAATAAATCATCCATGTTCCTATGTATGCTATGAATGGGCTCGATGCATCCTAGGGACAATATGAATGTTTCTTGCTTGGCATTGTTATTTACTGCATGATATGTCCATTGATAGAGACCTATTTTATGTGTTTCTTACTTTGAAGGGACTACTTACATCAAAGGAATACGCGCTGGGTAGCTTATTTCTCTTGCAGATAGGTGAATTCAGAAACAAAATCCTTGACAATGAAAGCAACGGTTGATAAAGATTTAAAAAGAGAAGTTTTAGGGGGCGAATGGGAATATAAATCTACTTCTTAGAATAAAGGATTTCATTTTTTTGAACAATTTTCAAAAGACCAAGATTCAAGGTATGAACCAGGTTCTCAAAACATTTCTATGCAATAAAAAATGACAAGACCAGGATCAGACATTTTAGGTCCATTATGGTATACTATGTCATTGTTTAGTATATCATAATTTTAACAGTTGTGGAATATGTCATTAAATGTCCCTAATTAAAATGCAGTGGAATGATGTTGGTGTGTCATATCAAGACCCATCCCATAGTCATATGCATCATCTTATATATCAAAAAGATGATCTATATATGGTAGTGTAAGCATAGGTGCACTGCATATCTTTGACCTCTTCGCTTCTTCAAAAGCTCATTGTTGCACCTTGATCTATATGATGAAACCTTGTTTCCTCAAATTCCCTCTTAATATTTAGTTAAATTGTCAAGTCAAGTGTTAGAATCTTGGAACAGAGGGTCTAAAGAAATTAACCAATACCAACAAAATTTGAAGTTCTATGATGTTATTTAGCATAGACCAATAGAGAATCATTACCAACTTATCAAAATCAACTCGGATTCCTTCCTGGACAATTTCAAACCCAATGTACCAATGGATTGCATTGCAAACAAACACTTGGAAAGGTTTACATACAACTTATACAACAAAGAGTCTGCAACACCTAGTACAAATGTTGAATATGCTCATCTCATGATTTGTTGAAAATCGATATTTCATCAAGGTACACCACCATGAGTTCATTCAAGGATGGTTAGATCTCACCATTCATTAATCACATGAATGTTGTAGCATATTTAGTAAAAAAATACATCACTAACCACTCAAACACTTCTTCTTGGGATTTAAAAACAATATTCCATAGATCTTCTAAATATATTTGAACAAGATGATAGACTATCTTGAGATCAATCATAGAGAAGAATTGAGTTCCTCAAAGTTGATCCAAAAGGTCATTAATTATCGGAAAAGGATATCATTTTTTTACTGTTATCTTATATAATGCTCTATAGTCTATAGCTAAATGCCACGTGTCATATTTCATAGGCACTAAGACTATGGGACAGCCACAAGATTAAGAGCTCAGTCAAATCCTTCTAGCCTCAATGAGCTCTTGAATCTATCATCGTATCGCATCATTCTTCCATATAGTTGTGATAAAATGGCCCATTTTATAGTGGTGATCATACTGCCAAATAAATCTAATGGTGTACCACACAATGCAATGGTACTCCTTGTGGATCTATGAATACATCACTACACTATTTCAGGGTTGCATCTAATCATTGTCACTATTGTTTCCCAACATCTACTTGACAAGATAAATGAAATAATGCTAACAAGACAAAAACAATTAACATAATACACAAGGAACAAATGTAATGATGCTAGCTTAACATGATGAAATTCATAATGTCAACATGACATGAACATTGACAATATGAAATAGGGCTCCTAGAAATGCATACAAATAACACAAATCCATGAACATACA
>SNQJ01S0038941.1:7281-25158 GCA_010110895.2 Picea sitchensis | reverse complement strand
GAAAGCTTCTCTTAATGTTTTTCGAGCACAGAAACAAAATTCTAAAGAATCACAAGTAATCACTTACCCTCTTAAGGTCCGATAGACCAATTCGGTCTTAGTGGACGTTAATAATCATCATCACCATCATCATAAAATTGATTTTTATTTTAGTAATGAGATTAATCAAATTTATTAATTTTTCTTTAATTTAAAACAAATATTTCACAATATAAATTATTAAAATATTTTTTATAATATTTTTTATATCAAATACCACTTATCTTACAAATATTTACCTATTGGAAATGGGCACATTTAATTATGTCGAGAGGCGTATACTTATTGGAAATGGGCAAATTTATAGGTTTTTAGTCTTTAATCAATTTTATATGGATATGATTAAATATGGATGGAATATTCTTAATCATCACAACAAATTAAGAGTTGTGATTTCAACCATTAACTTCCTCTCTTTTATAAAAGCATAAGTTTGTGTGTTTAGTTTTTCACATTTACTTAATCACATTAAGAAATTACTTTGTTGACCAAGTTGATTGCCACCTCTAGGTGATTAGAAAGGATTCCATTTGATTTTGATTAATTTAATAGTAGACTATGGCATTTCAATTAACTAAGGTATGAGTGGTTTTTATGAATGTGACAGACATTTTGTTTCAATTAACTAAAACATGGTTCTATAAACATTTTATATATTTGTAGAAAAATAATTAAATTATTAGTTTGAAAAAATGAAAAATAGAGTCTAATGGTTTAAAATGGGGACTATCCACCTATATCAACCACTTTATTAATGTAGTTGTGATAGTATTATTTATATCAAATACCACGCATCATATCGTAACGGGTATCGTAACGGGAAGGAGTGGTGGCACTCGTTTCAGGTGGAATCTTATGAAATCTATGATTGATTTTTAGTGATGTGTTTGTTTGGGTGAACGGATGGTTTAAGGTATTCTTAATGATTATAAGAAAAGTCTTGTCTTAATCAATTAATAACTACTTTATTCAAAATGGATGGTCACATCACCCGCGGACAGAAGAAAGGCTTATGTGATGTGTCATCTCCTTATTACTCCATGTTGTAGTCATAGAGGGACTATAGCAATCGATAATTTGTTGACCTAGTATTAATTTGTCCTTTGACCACAAATATTTGCATAATATCTAATGTTCGAACTAGGGAACAAAACGCGTTGATTTTTATATAATAAAAAGTAACATATATGTCATGATATGATTGGATAATAGATTGGAGGTCTTATTGTTGACTTCGCTATTCCGAATGTTTTATATGTGAGCATATCCAAACATTTTGATAGTATACCGTCTTTTTGAATCATATATTTTTTTATGCATTTCTTGAAGCTGAATTAATGCTAGCATTAGTTCGAATGATTTTCTTAGCATTTTATGCTAGCTAAATTTATCTCAATATTTGATATGCTAGCATATCCAAGGTTTGTCTATTTTTTAGTATTATTAAGTACTTAACGTACGCAGATCCTGTCACACGCATTGTTTCTTAAATGTTTACACAGCGCGAGGCACTTGGATAGTTCTGACAGCCTTAAATGTTTACCTACATGCCTCAGAGCCTTAAATGTTTACTTAACATGTATATCACGGAACACGCTGGACATGAAAAATAAAAATAAATTTAAATAACTAATTGAATAAAATTTAACAAAACATTATCACATATTAATAATGAATACTAAAAATCCTGCATGGAGAACATCTTAGGCGAATCTCACTAAGTTGGAGACTCTCGGGTCTTCTGGAAGACTTTGGAGCTCTCCTCCACCCCAATCTCACCATAACCCCCTCTCATGTGAAACGAGAAGAAAACAAAGTAGCGGATCACCTGGCGAATACTGGAATTGATACCAGGTCAGAACGCATACATTGGCAAGCCTATCTCTCTGATGATACAGATCTCTCAAGAAGCTGTAAAGAACTAGCAAGAAGAAACTCCCTAACCCCGGATGGGGTGACACGCAGCAAATCCCTACCACATGGCTCAGCACTAAGCCAAAGCTTAAATGCTGAAGGTCGCTCCACATCCCCTCAACAGTTATGATGGTAGCAGGCCATTACAGCAGCTCTACAGAGGAGGGACTTCTCCCTCGTGCGAACGCACTAGCACCGCCAGCATTCAATATGACAGAGATAAGACGGAGCCACCCGATGTCATTACATGAAAATTGGAAAGTTAGGAAGCCAGGACAGAGCGGGTTCATTTTAGTTTTGGACCTCCTCGCCGGTTGGGAGCTCTAGTGCAGTCTCCTCTGTATCTCCATTCACCCCTACTTCGCAATGACCAGGGAGCGAGGAAAACCTCGCCGAGGCTCGGCCTAGTACACCCACAAAGAGCAGTGACACAGACGACAGAATTTCGAGCGCGCTCTTTCGACGGCAAATTCTATCCTCAGGCAGAGAGCAAGAGCCGACCGCTTAGCACTCCATGCCACTATAGCTGAGCCTACGGCAAAGCGGAGGATGCACACCCCTACAATTGAACCTGATGCACAAAATGGAAGTAGTCCAAAGGAAGGGTCAGAAGAAGAGTTTCCAATCTGCTATGTGGAAGAAATTATGTGCCCAGAGGATATTGCGACCACTCCGGATCCTCAAATTCATGTGCCTGAAACACTGGCTGAAAGAATTCTGAAGGGAGAGCCTATTGAAGAGCTCCCAATCTGTTATGTAGAAGAAATTTCGTGCCCGGATGACTGCATCCCCACCTGCCATGCTGAGAAGGTACCAAACGCTGAAGAGGTAGTGAACAGTGCCTGCGCACAATTGATGCGTAACACAGGCACGGCAGTGATGAATGCAGACGAGATTAGCATAGCAGTGGGGAATGAAACCTCAGTAGAGGCAGTCACCATCGATTTTCATGTTCCACTCCTCCACGTAGAACATCTAGCTCTCGTGTTCGAACTCTGAGGCCACATGGCAGACCAAGAGCACAAAGCCTTCCTTATGGGACAGCGCTTGGACCTGCTCCTTGACGCTTACTCCAATGCTCCAGCAAAGAGGAAATGTCCTACGTGTGCACATCCATTTGTCATTCCGACCACATCCACGTGTTAGGAGTACAAAGGCGACAGGTCACCGGGTATTTGAGTTTTTTTCCTGCTCTAAGTCTGGTTTTACATCTTGCGGTTGTTCAATGTCAAAATGATCTTTGGCCATCTGTCCTGGTTTCCTTTGGGTAGGACAGATGGCAAAAAAATACTTTAGCCTATCTTCCTAGACATATTTCACCCCAAACCATGTTGGTTTCCGGTAAAACGACATCATATTTGGTGGCACGGTATGATATTATCTCTGTGTATTTTTGTCTCTATTTCTATGTCAATATAATATAACATGTACTAACATTTTTTACTTAAAAAAAAATAGTAATGAATACTATATTTAATATTAATATTACACGATAGATATCATAAATTTAATTTATAGTTTATGAATGGGAGTAAATGGGTGGGTTGCAAGTTGTGGTACATGTGGTATCCATGCATAATTTAGTATTCCCAAATTAGTTTTATTTAAAATTTATCAAAAATTATTAATGTCTGGTACATCAACGAAGGTTCGCGGATTCACATTTTTCATGTATATTCTATAAATTACTGAGCCTCATGTATATGATGGAATTGTTGAGTGCAAATGTATATGACAGAAGTGTTGGGTGCAAAATGTATATCACAGAACAAGTTGGACATGAAAAATGAAACATGTGAACCCGCAACTCCATAATTGTTGAGTGTAAAATGTATATAGCTGAAGTGTTGGGTGCAAAAAGTATATCACTGAATAAGATGGACATAAAAATGATAAATTAAAATAAATTTCACCTTCATTGTCATAAACAAAATCAAAATTCCAAATTTACATTTAAAAACGTTAAAAATAATATTGAATTAAATTTAAATAATTGTTTATACTATTCATTAAGTAAAAAGTGTTATAGCATTATATAAATTACTATAAATATTGGTACAATGTTATAATATTCAATAAATTACTCAATCTCATTTATATGATGGAATTGTTGGGTGCAAAATGTATATCACAGAACACTTTGGACTCTGTAATTGTTGGATGCAAAATGTATATCACGGAACAAGCTGGACATGAAAAATAAATTTCACCTTTATTATCATAAACAAAATCAAAATTCCAAATGTATATGACGGAACAAGTTGGACATGAAAAATGTGAACCCGCGACTCTGTAATTGTTGGGTGCAAAATGTATATGGTGGAAGTGTTGGGTGCAAAATGTATATCACAGAACAAGGTGGACATGAAAAATGAAAAATTAAAATAAATTTCACCTTTATTATCATAAACAAAATCAAAATTTCAAAATTTGAAATTTACATTTAAAAACATTAAAAATAATATTGAATAAAATTTAAATAATTGTTTATACTATTCATTAAGTAAAAAGTGTTATAGCATTATATAAATTATTATAAATCTTGGTACAATGTTATGATATTCTATAAATTACTCAATCTCATGTATATGAGATAATAGTACAATGTTATAATATTCTATAAATTATTCAGTCTCATGATAGAATTGTTGGGTGTAAAATGTATATGACTGAAGTGTTGGGTGCAAAATGTATATCAGGGAACACTCTGAACATGAAAAATGTGAACCCCCGACTCCGTAATTCTTGGGTGCAAAATGTATATGACGGAAGTGTTGGTGCAAAATGTATATCGGGGAACAAGCTGGACATGAAAAATGAAAATTTTAAAAATAAATTTCATCTTTATTATCATAAACAAAATCAAAATTCCAAATTTCCAAATTTACATTTAAAAACGTTAAAAATAATATTGAATAAAATTTAAATATTTGTTTATACTATTCATTAAATAAAAAATGTTATAGCATTATATAAATTACTATAAATTTTGATGCAATCTTATAATATTCTATAAATTATTCAGTCTCATGTATATGATAGAATTGTTGGGTGCAAAATGTATATGATGGAAGTGTTGGGTGCAAAATGTATATCACGGAACAAACTGGAAGTGAAAATTGAAAAATGTGAACCCGTCACTCAGTAATTGTTGGGTGCAAAATGTATATCGCTCACGGAACAAGTTGAACATGAAAAATTAAAAATTAAAATAAATTTCACAGTTATTATCATAAACAAAATAAAAATTCTAAAATTCCAAATTTACATTTAAAAACTTCAAAAATAATATTGAATAAAATTTAAATAATTGTTTATACTTTTCATTAAGTAAAAAGTGTTATGGAATTATATAAATTACTATAAATCTTGGTACAATGCTGTGATATTCTATAAATTACTCAGTCTCATGTATATGACGGAATTGTTGGGTGCAAAATGTATATGATAGAAGTGTTGGGTGCAAAATGTATATCACGGAACAAGACATGAAAAAAAAATGTAAGCCCGAGACTCACTAATTGTTGGGTGCAAAATGTATATGACTGAAGTGTTGGGTGCAAAATGTATATCACGGAACAAGTTGGAAAAAATGAAAATTAAAAATAAATTTCATCTTTATTATGATAAACAAAGTCAAAATTCCAATTTTATATTTAAAAACATTAAAAATAATATTGAATAAAATTTAAATATTTGTTTATACTATTCATTAAGTAGAAAGTGTTTTAGCATTATATAAATTACTATAAATCTTGATACAATATTATAATATTCTATAAATTACAATGTTATAATATTCTATAAATTACTCAGTCTCATGTATATGAAGGAATTGTTGGGTGCAAAATGTATATGACTTAAGTGTTGGGTGAAAAATGTATATCACGGAACAAGATGAACATGAAAAATGAAAAATGTGAATCCGCGACTCCGTAATTGTTAATGTATATGGCAGAAGTGTTGGGTGAAAAATGTATATCACAAAACGTAATTGTTAGGTGCAAAATGTATATGGCGGAAGTGTTGGATGAAAAATGTATATGATTGAAGTGTTGGGTGAAAAATGTATATCACGGAACACACTAGACATGGAAAATGAAAAATGTGAACCCACGACTCCTCCAACCCACAACTCTGTGATTGTTGGATGCAAAATGTATATGACTGAAGTGTTGGGTGCAAAATGTATATCACTGAACAAGCTAGACATGAAATATGAAAAATAAAAATAAATACCTTTATTATCATAAATAAAATCAAAATTCCAAATTTACACTTAAAAACGTTAAAAATAATATTGAAAAAAAATTAAATATTTGTTTATACTATTGATTAAGTAAAAAGTGTTATAGCATTATATAAATTACTATAAATCTTGGTACAATGCTATAATATTCTATAAAATTACTCAGTCTCATGTATATGACTGAATGTATATGTATATCACGGAACACGCTAGACATGAAAAATGAGAAATAAAAACAAATTTCACCTTTATTATTATAAACAAAATAAAAATTTCAAATTTACATTTGAAAACGTTAAAAATAATATTGAATAAAATTTAAATAATTGTTTATATTATTCATTAAGTAAAAAGTGTTATAGCATTATATAAATTACTATAAGTCTTGGTACAATGTTATAATATTCTATAAATTACTTAGTCTCAGTCTCTTGTATATGAAGGAATTGTTGGGTTCAAAATGTATATGACGGAAGTGTTGGGTGCAAAATGTATATCACGGAACATGTTGAACATAGGTTATGTATTAAATATTTCATATACTATCAAACTTGATATTAAGAACCTTCGTTGATGTACTAGACATTAATAATTTTTTTATAAATTTCAAATAAAACTAATTGGGGAATACTAAATTCTGCATAGATACTACATGTACTGCAACTTGCAACCCACGCATTTATTCTCGTTCCAACCTAGCAGAGACTACGTTGTTATTATTATGGTAAGGCTTAGTTTTTAAAATTTCACCATTACCAAATTTTTATATTAAGTAATTTTATGAAAATTTATATTAGGTTACATTTTTTATTAAGTAATATTATGAAAATTTATATTAGGTTACATTTCAAATTTTATATTAAGTTTTATTTTTACAATTATAACGTTCACCATCACTATATCAATCATTTTTATATTAAGTAACATTATGAAAAAATTAAAATTTTATATTAAGTTTTATTTTGAAATATAATACTAATTATAACGTTCATCATCACTATATCAATAATTTTTATATTAAGTAACATTATGAAAAAATTAAAATTTTATATTAAGTTTTATTTTGAAATATAATAAATATAATACTAATTATAACGTTCATCATCAGTATATCAATAATTTTTATATTAAATAACATTATAAAAAAAAATTATATTAAGTTATTAAGTTATATTTAGAAATTTTATATTAGGATTTATTTTGAAATATTATATTTAAGAGTAGAAAGTGTCTTCACCATCAATACATCAATAATTCTTATAATAGGTAATACTATGAAAATTTTATATTAGATTATCATATTATATTCTGAAATTTTATTCTATGTTTTATTTTGAAATACAGTATTCAAGAGTAGAAAGTATGTTTTATATTAATAATTATAATTTTAATAGGTTTTTAGTGTTTAATCAGTTTTGTATGGACAAGATTAAATATTGATGGAATATTCTTAGTCGTCCCAATAAATCAATGATTGTGATTTCAACCACTAACTTCTTCACTATTATAAAGTCATATGTTTACATGTTTAATTTTTTACTTTTACTTGATCATATTTAAAATTTACTATAATGACTAGTTGATTACCACATCTAAGTGATTAACAAAGATTAAAGTTTTGTTACGGAGTGAAATATAAAAATATGAATCTAAGTGATTAACAAAGATTAAAGTTTTGTTACAGAGTGAAATATGAGAATATGAAAAGCAAAACAATGTGCAGCAATGTAAAATGAATCGTGTCATTTTCATTTTCTGAAGCAGGGCGTTCACCAGCTCTGCATTTTTAATTGTTGGCTATGCATTTAACTAGTACATTAGATTATTTAACAGATAGTGGGTTTAGATTTAAAAATAATAATGGTGAATTTTTAATTGTTGGCTATGAGTTTAACTGGTGCTTTAGATTATTTACCTATTGTGCCGCACCATGGGTCACTGGGGCGCCTTACTTAAGAGCTGTGGGTGTCGATTTAAATTTAAAAAGAGTTTTTAATTTTTGGCTATGCATTTAACTAGTGCGTTTGATTATTTAACTGGTGCGTTACATTATTTACCAGATAGTAGCTCGTGCCGCATTATGGGTGAGTGGGGCGGCTTCCCGCTTACTTATGAGCTGTGGTTGTTCAGCTTTTTTACACGCTGATTGTGCAGCATTTTTACTTGCATGTCACAGCCTACCTGTTGTGGAGCGTCATTTGGAGGTGGAGCGCGTAGGTTTTTAGCTTTGGAGAGTCGTTTGGAGGTGGAGCAGTTTTTAGTTTTGGAGGTGGAGCGTCGTAGGATTTTAATTGTGGGTGTTGCATATTTTTTTTTATTTTGAAATTATATATATTCAAGCTTGTATATCAGACTATTCAAGCCTGCGTATTAAGATTTAGATAAACATTTTCATGATTAGTTTAAATAGACATTTTTATTTTTACATTGTAATATATATATAGATATGATTTATTTAAGTATGCAGTTTTACTTTATCCGGTAAATAATCTATATGCTCAAGCACGCTTCTGCTAGCACAACAGCCATAGATTATATGTGCACACAATCGAATCCTCTTCCACTCTAAGATTTTTTATTGAGTACTGTTAATTTATCAGAACTAGAAAGTCGAATCGGTGCTTAAAAATATTTATCCTAATGATCTGACTATTAATTGCAGGTGTGATCGTATACTCTCGGGGGTTGAAGTAGCTTTCGTATACGTGGGGGAATGTAGGATTTCTATTGCGTCCCAACATACCTTTTCAAATGGAGAGCGCTAATCTGAACAGCAACAGTTAAGGTTTTCTTTCACTGTTTTGAAGTTAGGGTTTACAATTAAATTTTAAAGTTATAGTAGTTACAGTTTTCAGAATCTTCCTTTACCTATTATAGCCTTATAGTCTTTCGGCATTTACCAGTCATAAATTATATATATGACTGTGTTAGTAGGTAACACTATGAAAATTTCAATGAAAATTTCATATTAGATTATCATATTATATTTTGAAATTTTATATTATGTTTTATTTTGAAACATAGTATTCAATAGTAGAAAGTCTGTTTTACATCAATAATTATAATTTTATATTAGGTAACACTATGAAAAAATTATATAAGATTATTAGGGTACATTTTTGAAATTTTATATTAGGTTTTCTTTTGAAATATATTATTTAAAATTAGAAAGTGCACTCACCATCAATACATCAATAATTTTTATATTAAGTAACACTATGAAAAATATATATATATTTACGTTGAAAGGTGTAAATAATGAGCACATTTAATAGGTATTTAGTTCTTAATAAGTTTTTTATGGACGAGATTAAATATGTCTAGAATATTTTTAGTCGTCACAATAAATGAATGGCTCTGATTTCATCCATTAACTTCCGAGTTGTTATAAAGACATTCGTTTATATGTTTACTTTTTTACATTTACCTAACCGTGTTTAAAAATTACTGTATTCACTAACTTATTGCCACGTCTACTTAATTAAAAAATATTAAAATATTAAAATGGCCACGTTTCTATGCTGGTATCACCAACGATTGCTCTGAAGTTTAAAAACCAACCACCTTTAGGCGTTCACCAGCGGCAAATTAGCAATTATGCTAGTAAGTAATATTATGAAAAATTTGTATTAGGTTATTACGTTACATTTTGAAATTTTATATTAAGTTTTATTTTGAAATATGATATTCAAGAATAGAAATTGCATTGGCCATCAAGATATCAATAATTTTTATATTAGAAAACACTATCAAAATATATATTAAGTAATACTATGAAAATTTTGTATTAGGTTATTACGTTACATTTTGAATTTTATATTAAGTTTTATTTTGAAATATGGTATTCAAGACTAGAAATTGCATTCGCCATCAAGATATTAATAATTTTTATATTAGAAAATACTATGAAAATATATATTAAGTAATACTATGAAAAATATGAAAATATATATTAAGTAATACTATGGAAAATTTGTATTAAGTTATTACGTTACATTTTGAAATTTTATATTAAATTTTATTTTAAAATATGGTATTCTAAGATTAGAAATTGCATTGGCCATCAAGATATTAATAATTTTTATATTAGAAAACACTATAAAAATATATATTAAGTAATACTATGAAAAATATGAAAATATATATTAAGTAATACTATGAAAAATATGAAAATATATATTAAGTAATATTATGAAAATTTTGTATTAAGTTATTACGTTACATTTTGAAATTTTATAATAAGTTTTATTTTGAAATATGGTATTCAAGACTAGACTAGAAATTGCATTGGCCATTAAGATATCAATAATTTTTATATTAGAAAACACTATGAAAAATTTATGTTAGGCTATTGGGTTACATTTTGATAGTTTTTATTTTGAAATATAGTACTCAAGATCAAAAAGTGCACTCGCCATCAATATATCAATAATTTTTATATGAGGTAACACTATGAAAATTTTATATTAGGTTACATTTTGAAATTTTATATTAGGTTTTATTTTGAAATATGGTATTAATACTAGAAAGTGTGTTCACCATAATACATCAATAATTTTTATAATAGGTAATATTATGAAAAATTTATATTAGGTTATTAGGTTACATTTTGAAATTCGGTATTAGTTTTTATTTTGAAATATAGTACTCAAGACTAGAAAGTGTGCTCAACATCAATACATCTAGAAAGTGCATAAAAATTTTAAATATTAATGTGAAAATTTAAATTTTGTGTTTTTTTTTTTTTTCTTTGAAAAAAATTGAGATTTCTTTTCAAATATAAAAAAGAAATTATGTTTCCTATGTACACTAAGAAAAAACAAAAACAAGTGTTTAAGTATATATAGAACGTAGGTTAAACATAGTCAATCATGGTTAACCATATTGAATTATAGTCAAATATGGTTGATCATAGGTAATCATTGTCAATGGTATAGTCAACCAAGGCCTATCAAAGTTAGGCAAACTCAATGACACATAATCCATCATGAACATCACAATGAAACATAACCATTAATGAATGTTTAGTTCATGTGAACCATGGTTAATAACGGTCAAACATAATCAACCATAGTCAAATCATTATTAACAATACCATAACGTGGTTAACCATGTGTTAAAAATAGTTGACCATAGTCAACCATGTTGAAACATAGCCAACCATCTTCAACCATAGTCAAACATGGTCAACCATATTCAACCCCAGTTAACCATAGTTGAAAACATAATAAACCAAAGTCAATCATTATTAACCATAGTGAATCATAGTCAACAATAGTCTCCTATAATCAACCTCTTAATGTCACAATGAGATGTAACCCTTAATGAATGTCACATTGCAAAATAATCAAGTCGACATAATCCATATTTTAATGTCTGCATGCTCTATTATAGTTAACATTAGTGAACATGGTCAATCATGATCTTCATGGTCAACCATAATTAGCTAGAGTGAACATGATTAACTATAATCAATTATAGTCACACGTGTGAATCATGGTTAGTAATGGTTAATCATAATCAACCATTGTTAACCATAACCAAACATGGTGAACCATTGAAAACCATGTTAAACATGGTTGAACCTATGGTCAAACATGGTCAAACGTAGCCATCCATTGTCAAACATACTCAACATAATCAACCAAAATCGACCATATTCAACCACTATTAATTGTAGTGAAGCTTGGTCAATCATAATCTCTCATGCTTAATGATGGTCAAACATAATCAACCATGGTTAAAGCATCATTAACCATTGTTAAACATAATCAACCATGGTTAAAGCATCATTAACCCTTGTTAAACATTGTCAAGCATATTCAACCACAGTCAATCATTGTGAACCATAATTGATCCAAAAATGAAGGTATTACTGATAAATTGCAAGTTTAAGATCGGATCGATAAGAATGTGAAATACATAACTCATTAACTAGTTGCGGAATATCAAATGTGATTTTTACTTGATGCTCATTAATGACTAAAGAGATCAGCCATTGATAACCATGTTGTAAATGAAGAGAAGAGAACAGCAAAACAGAAAGAGAAATAGAGACAAGAACTTGTTAACGGAGTTCACCAATCATTAGCTACGTCTCTGGGCCCGCTTCCAAGTGGAGGACCTCTTTATTGCTCTTTAAAATGCTCAAAGTTCTCTTACATAAGCTCTTTGTTTTTACATAACATGCTTCATATCTGTTGTACAAGACCTCCTTGCTTAGATTCGTACATGCATCATCAAGCTCCTCTCAAAAACATGGCAAAAATGCCTCTCAAATCATGAGAAAAGGCCAAAAATTACAAGTTGCTCCTTCAAATCCCTGCATCAAAAAGTCCCCCTCAAGCTTCAAAAAGCATGGTTTATATAGTTTTCAGGCTCATATGAGGAAGCCCAACTTCTCCTGAAGATATGGTCTCTTTCTGGGATCAAATCCCCCTCCAAATGGCCAAGATATCCTAAAAAAAAAAAAAAAAAATTTGATCATAATATCAGGCAAAAATCATTTAAAATTACATTAACAGGGTAAAAATCCACTTTTAAACCTTAATATATGGGCTAAGCCCCCAAAGGATGGCACGCGCCCTCAATATACGGTCATATGCAATCCATATGGCCTAGCGTTGGCCCATACTTGGTGATAGCTCCTGGTCGTGGGGTGCATTTCATGTGATCGTCCTTCAAAACCAAACCTCTCCACGCCTTTGAAGGGGATAGTCTCTGGTCTAGTGGGATCACACCCAGAACCATGGCTTAAAGCGCAGGTTGGTGGTTGTGTTGGATAGTCTGCGCCTCTGGTTGTATGTGTTTTGAACAGAGACCACGGGTTGGGGCTTAGCCCCAGCCCCCTCCTTTTTGCGCCATACAAAAATATTGCAATTTAAATATATTTAAATGTGTTTTCTATAACAAGAAACACGTGGGCGCATTGGTGGTCGTGGGTTCAAAACCCATGGACCCCAAACTTAGTTTTGGAACTTGCCATTCGACAGCTAACTGGGTGCCCCGTGGCACCACCACATTTGCCCAAATCACATGCCACATGTCCAATTTTGATTGGATCTGTCATCTGCCCAGTCAACTGCTGCAATGTTGCTACATGTCTCTTCCACATCAGCATCATTAATTAGCTTTGGTGATGTCATGAGGACGTCAGCATTGACGTTTTGCCAGTGGACCTTTGACTTTTTCGTTGTTTGAGAATATGATCAGAATGCGATAACTCTCGCATACGAAGCCTGTTTGAGAAAGTAAATATATGGTCGGAATCAGCGCGACGAGCCGATCGCAATGGAATTGGTTTCACTCAATTCTAAGAACTTTCATTTTTTGAGCCTGGGAAACCTCCTAGATCAATAGTCAACCATGGCCAACCAAAATCAACCAAACTCAATGATATAGTTGACCCTTGATGAATGTCACAATGCATTGTAACCATTAATAAACCTAGAAATTCATGTGAACCATAGTTAACAATGGTCAAATATAATCAAATAAAATCAAAACATTATTAAATAAGGTCAAAACATTAATAATTATTACCTTGAAAGTGATAATTATTACCTTAAAACACTTTCAAGAGACGGAAACATAATCAAATCCAATCAAAACATGGATAATTATTACCTTAAAACACTTTTACTTTCAACACTTCCAAACATAATCAAATCTGGTCAAAACATTGATAATTACTACCTTAAAACACTTTCAAGAGACCGCTAAGAAGGGGAAGGGTTCAATTTTGATCATTGGATATTAAACAAACTAGACAATTAGATAGCTAGAGAAGCACATTTAGTGTAAGTCGTTGATCCAATGGAATTAGTAGTTTATCTGTTCCTCTAGTTGACCTTGTCGATCAACAGCCATAACCATCACATCACGAGCAGTTCAAGTTACACTGGTATATCTAGCACTATATCTAGGAGCATAGCTCTAAGCATACCTAGCAGCAGAACCGAAAAAGTAAGCATAAGCATATCTATAGGCATACCGCCAGCCAGTGCAGCCACTAGAGAGGCAACATATAAGCAAGCAGTTACACAGAAAAAGATTGAGCAACAAAAGTGATCCTATCGGTACAGCCAGAACAGTTTCTCCACCAACTTTAACGACCCATGAAGCATGGCTTTTTCAATCAATGAATTGCTGCATGCTTACTCATGCTTACTCCGCTAGAGCTATCATTGAGAAAGAAAGAACAAAAATGTGATGCGATGTTTGATGGTGCAAAAGTTTCATTAGTCTATGGGAAAGAAAGTGAAGAGCAAGTGCATTTGACAATATCGACAGATTGTTCTGTGTAGATGAGTAGCATACCTAAGTAAGAATCAAAGAACACCTGCAATGAGGACTAAAAGAATGAAACAGCGAGGGTGCCTCAATTCGAGCAAGACCAGACTCAACCATAGAACAGAGACACAGAGAGAGCATCTCTTTCGAAATGGAAGAGGAGACACTGCTACGTGACTCGGGCTGCCGTGGTAGTTTAGAAATTGACTAAAGGCTAGAGTCAAGGAGAGGGCCTCGTTCCTCACAACTCACTAAGCTAAATCTAATTGACTCAAATTTATCATATCTCAGATAACTTTGCAAGTGATAATAGCCCTTGCAGGTGATAGTTTTTTAATACTAACTAATCGGTTGCAAGTGATAATATCCCTTGCAGGTAATTTTGTTTTCGAATCGATCGCAGGAGTTAATAGGCCTGGCTATTAAGCGTGATTCTTCTTTGTACACTATGACCAGTTTTCATGCCTATATATTTCATTCTCGGGCTCATTCACAAATCTGAACGATTTATTGTTCACTGTTCAGTTCAATTTCCCGTTCTAACTAAACGCATCTTAACGCATTACAAGAAAATTGCACTGATGCTTCAGGCCAACTTTTACGAATATGGCAGGCTCAACATCACCCGCAGCGGCGTACTCTACCCTATACTTTGTGAATCCGTAAAAATGCTGAAGAGGAATGTGGCGGTTTCGGTCGGTGATAGAAGGTTCTTATGTATCAATTGCATTGGAACGATCAATCCCATTGGAATTTCAAATTTGATCAGTATGTAAAATTTGATAGCTTTGACAAACTCCAATGTCAGTTTTGCTAATTTTAATAAAGAAGATTGACAGTTATATTGATCTTAACCAAGAAAGTTGATAGTTATAAGAAATTTTTAACAATATTTATGGACTTGATACCCTAAACAACAAGCCATTTGCTAATCAAATTCCATTCTTGAATGAACAATGAATGAAGATAAGGAGATGGATTTTTAGGCATGGTTTTTCATTATTGAATCAAGATGAAAAACATGGGTTTTCGAATACTGAATATAAATGAACATCTCTTCTTCGATTAAGAACCATCTTGACATATTATTTATAATATTAAAACCATATAGATTAGGGGCCACAACCAGAGACTTCTTCTAAGTAAATAGAGGGACAGCACAGAGAGAAAAAAAATAAAATCATAGATTCCCTCAAAATCTTTCCCTCTTCAATTTTGGAAAAGCAAAGAGTGGAACTTGTTTTGACAAAGAGGCCCCAGTTGCTTCTCTCATATCCAGCTCAGACGGATCATCTTCCACTCTCCAATCAAAAAAGTGCAGCAGCTGAGCCAGTGCAAGCTCAATCATGGGAATAGCCATGGCAGACCCCGGGCATCCTCTTCTTCCTGCCGAGAAGGGAAGCATCCTGAAATCTGATTGACCTGACACTAAATACATAATATTATCATGCCCACCCAATTCATGCATAAATCTCTCCGGCTTGAAATCCAAAGCATCTTCCCCCCACACATTGGGATCCCTTCCTATAGCCCACACATTCACCATTACCTTCGTTTTCTTCGGTATATAGTATCCGCCTACGGTCGCATCCTCTATAGATTCATGGGGAAGCGCTAGCGGCACCGGCGGGTGTAATCGCAGCGTCTCTTTCACCACACATTGAAGGTACTTCATCCTTCCCACATCCGACTCGTTTACTTTGCCATGTTTTCCGACGGTGGATTCTATTTCTTCCTGCAATCTTTTCAGGACACGGGGATGTCTGAGCAGCTCAGTCATCGTCCATTCTAACGTAGAGGACGACGTCTCCATTCCATTCCAGCGCCCAACAGGTCCTGTACAAACAAATACCAAAACAATTAATCTTGTCAATTGAAATTTACAATTTAAAAATGGAGCAGGCTAAAGGGTAATTTTTTTTGGTTTTTTTCAGTTTTTTTTGGTTGGAGTGATTTTAAATTTTTGGTTAATTCAAAATTTTGAATGATTTTTTGAGCATTTAGATTAGTTTAAAATGAGGTAAATCCCTAAGATAAAATTTTGAAATGCATGAAAAACTTTGATTCCAAAACTCAAACTACCCTTAAAAATCTAGCCAGATTCTACAATGTTTTTTTTTTTAACTAAAAAAATAAAATAAAAAATAAGTCTATTTGCTCAGAGTTAACCTACTCCTTTAAAAATTAATCTAACCATGAACAGTGATTTTGCAAATAACATAGCAGAGGCCCTAGCGACATACCAACATAATTGCCTTAATTGTTTCCCGCGTGGCTTTGGTGTCTCCCTTTATATGATCGTTCTCAGCGGTCATCTGGAGCAACACATCCACGAAATCTTTAACCTGCTCTACCTCTGCCTGACCATCGCTGGAGGGAGCGACGGCCGTGCGATGATGAACATGGAGATGGTCGTCGATAATTTTCTCAGCGAATGCATCGTATGTTTTGTTCACTTTCATCATACGCCGCTTGATGCCTTGCAAGTCCATCCAGTCCAAATATGGAATGAAGTCTCCAATGTTGACCGCTCCGACAGTAGCTGACAGTTCTCCTAGTATATGCTTAAATCCTTTGCCATCAGCTCCCAGGTCATCGTCAGAAACTTTCCTCCTGGCCAGTATTCGCGAAATTACATTGGAGGAAAGGGTGAGGATGACCTTGCTCAGATTTACAGCAATTGTGCCGTTCTGGCTCTCCTCCCAAATGTGCCGGGTCATCGCAGAGACCTCTTCCTCTCGCACATGTTTGAACGACTCGACTCTCTTAGAGGTAAACAGTTCCAACACGCAGAGCTTCCTCACTTGTCTCCAATAATCTCCATAGGGCGACAATATCATACCCTTGAAATTGTAGGATAAGTACTTCCCAGCTGCAGTTGTAGGTCGGCTGGCAAATATGGAATCATGAGTTTTCAGAAAGTGTTTGGCTTTCTCGGAAGAAGAAACGATCACGGTGGGGGCAGAGCCCAAGCGTAGAAACATAATGGCACCATATTTGTCAGCAAGGTCTTTCAGAGCACGATGAACAGGCTTTCTCATTTGGTGGAGATTTCCGATGATCGGCCATGGATAGGGTCCTGGAGGCAATCTTCCTCCGTTCCTTCGACTCTTGTGCAANAAACATAATGGCACCATATTTGTCAGCAAGGTCTTTCAGAGCACGATGAACAGGCTTTCTCATTTGGTGGAGATTTCCGATGATCGGCCATGGATAGGGTCCTGGAGGCAATCTTCCTCCGTTCCTTCGACTCTTGTGCAATATCCCGTATAAGAAGAAGAACATGAGAAACGTAAATCCAGCGGTTGCCGTCCATGTTGCAGGCAGAGGAAGAGTTTGAAGCAACCTATCAAAACCCATAACAAACTTTCTTCTATTTGGTC
>SNQJ01S0038940.1:57522-97085 GCA_010110895.2 Picea sitchensis | reverse complement strand
TAAAAATATGTTGCTAACAAGAAAATAATGCTAACATGTTCAGCTACTAAGTTGATGTATCCCTCACTCCTAGAAGGTCCCTCAATGAGTCAAACTTTTTTTCAGTGAAAGGCTTTGTGAATATGTCTTCCACCTACTCTGAAGATGGAAAGAGTTGCATATAAATGACTCCATATTGAATCTGTCCTCGAATAAAATGCATATGAACCTCAATGTGCTTGTTATGTTGCCTCTAAACTAGGTCTCTACACATCTTGAGAGTAATCTAATTATCACACCATATAATTATCAGACGATGAAAATGAGCTCCCAACTCTGTAAGAAAGTGTTGCAACCAAATAGCCTGAGTATTAATATTCATTGCACCCATGTACTCTGCCTCTGTTGATGATTAAAAATTGTTGATTGCTTCTTACTTAACCAACATATAGGTCTTGATCCAAGGTAGAGGAAATATCAAGAACTATACTTGTGATGAGTGTTATCTCTTGCCCAATCTGAGTCTGTGTAACTAACAATATCTAAGAAAGATCTCATTTTATAGTGTATACCAAAGATGGTAGTCCCATTGACATATCTGAGACTCCTCTTTGTTTCCTTCCAGTGAAGCTCATGAGGCTCCTGCATGTACCTGGAAACTGCTCCAAATTCATAAGGGATTTCCAGTCTAGACTGTGTAAGTTATAGAATACTTCCCATCAACTTTTGATATCTAGTACAATCAACCAAAGGTGATGCGTTGACATCCTCTGGTCTAACCCCTGACTGGAAGGGTGTTGGAGATGGCTTGCAATATATCATATGAAACCTGTCAAGTATATCTCTGGCATACTTGGACTGAGACATATTGATTCCTGAATAATTATGGTTGATTTCAAGACCAATAAAGTAATGTAACAATCCCATATCTATCATAGAAAACTTGTAATGCAAAATAGTCTTCAATGTAGCAATGGAGGAGGTCGAGCTCCCTATGATGAGTAAATCATATACATATAGAAATATAAATAGAAAATAATCTATGTTCCTCATCATATACATATTATGATATGATATACATCTAAGAAAACCTCTAGAAAGAAGATAAGAGTTCATTTTAGAATACCATGCTTGATATGCTTGCTTGAGTGTGTACATTGACTTCCTAAACCTGCAAACTAATGATGGATCCTGAACATATCCCTCTAGATTCTCCATATATATCTCCTCATTAATATATCCATGTAAGAATGCATTATTCACATCCATATGGTGTACCTCCCACTTTCTAGTTGTTGTAATAGCTAGAGCTAACCAAATGGAATCAATCTTGGAAACAGGTGCAAAATTCTCCTCATAGTCAATGCCTTGTACCTGTCAAAAACATTTAGTTACTAATTGATACTTATACTTTGTAATGTATCCATCAACAACCCTAGTTGTCTTGAAAATCCACTTACATATAACAAGATTCATTTTGGAAGGAGAGGAACCATGATCCAGGTGGATATCAGTGGCCACCCACCTTTTCCGACTGGCTCAAAATAGTTTTCTGGCAAATTTGGCAATTTACTATTTTTAGCAGTTTTTTAACTTCTAGGGCCATTTTGAGGGCCCAAATGAAGGTTTTTCGACATATAGGTTCTCAATTATATCCAAATTCATTATTTATCCCCCAAAATGAATCTCCTCGACGATACCTTTCCAACGAGCTATCATACGCCTAAAACGGATATCGTATGCAAAAGTTAAAACCCCGGGAAGTTGATGTACTAACTTACCCAAACGGGGCCCACATGAATTTTGGCACTTCATCTCCTAGGGTTAGGTTTTTGGATGTCTAGGACTTTTGGCATTCATGTGTATTGTAAAAGGGCCTTCAGAGCCTCATTTTAATCATCTTCTTGTGAATGTGAGTAGCCGTCACATCTCTTATCAGAGATAAGCTGCCACCATTCTAGCAAGTCTTTCACTCTATATTTTTACAGTCTATGTACATTTATTTCATTAATAGAAATCGTGTATTATTGTATATCTGTGTTTATGGTTTCATATCTGAGACATTTATGTTATATTATTGAATACCTGCAATATCTCTGTGCATTTCTTTATTATATCTCCGATCTCATTTTGTGCCGAAAATAATCCAGATCAAACCAACTCCCATGTATTGTTCTCTATCATGGAATTTTACTCCTCTTTCATAGATTCATCCCAATGGGGGTCTACTTTAGCCTCTACATGAGAATGAGAATATGATATAAGTACCATATAACAATAAATAGGAATAAATGGCTCCATGGTAGTAAAATATTCTGGAGGCTCCACAAACTGAGATCTGGTTCTTCGTGGATCGTCTGGATCAATCACTAGATCACCTTCTTCCTAAAGAGTTTGATGTGCTCATCATGGTCGATGATATAGACCTGAAACTTATTATTTCTTATCCGAAATATCAGATATATCAAATTCAAATATCTGATCATAAATATGATCAGAATAAGTCTCACGAATTTATGCAGCTAGTGGCAGTGGATATGGACATGTGGACTACTCCGAAAGTACCTGTGAAGGACCCTCTTAAAAATTAACACTCCTTTGAATGAATAGTGAATACCTAATTGTGACAAGGAAATACTACACTAGCTAATTGCAAAAGAGAGAGAGGAGAGAGAAAAATAAAAAATTTAATCAATCTTCACACATAAGATGTTGGATTATTGAGAGGGGGTGAATCAATAATAGCCTTGATTATAATCACTTTTCTTCAAATGTTATATAAATGTAGTATTATAATAATGGCGATGAAATAAACAATCCCACACATACGGTGCACCAATGTTTCACGTGGAAACCAAATGGGAAAACCAGATTGATTTTTCTTATGTTAAAGAATTACATTCATTGGGCTTCAACTTCCTTTGTTTTTCTGGCTGCAAGCTGGAAGAGGCTCAACCCCTGGTTTCTCGAGGCTACAAACGAGGGGAAGCTCCAACTCCCCATTTGCTTGGCTACAACCCAGGAAAGAGGCTACAACCCCTATGTTCTTGACTACAACTTGAAGGTGGCTACAACCCCCTATGTTCTTTGGCTGCAACCACTTGTCCTTGGCCCATCCTACCACAGTAGAAGTAGAATGATGGAACCAACTTGTCACACTATCACTATGAGATAAAACGTTGTAAACATGTACCAATAAAAATGAACCATGCATCAACCACGCATCAGCTTGTACCTCAACCTATAATTAACTTGTAATCAACATGTACCCATAAACAAGTGCATCAACCATCACCAACCTCAAAGCAAAATCCCTCATCAATTTCATCATTTCAAAATCTGATTTGTAGCTCTATATAATATACTTGGTGTATATGATCACGTACATACAAACCTTCCTTAACTCTAACAACAAAGAGACTAGCATTTCATCCAAACTTTTCTTTAGTCTCCCACATACCTAGTTTTTGGATTAGTCAACAACCCTAACTTAGGCCATCATAACTTTGAACACGTAATGTATAAATATATGAAGCCGATACACACAATGTTGTTCAATGTGTTTAATGCAATTCCTTAGGGTTTCACTACTTGGAACCTCTCAGGAAAAGGAGTTATAGAAAAATGGCATACCTTCTTTGAATTTTTGGCTTATTCTAGAGAAGCGTGTAGAGAGTTCCCTTGCGAGAATGTTTGTTGAATTGATGTTAAAATATTACACCACATACTAAACACTGTATCCTAACCAACACATTTTGTCTGTGAATTTTGGATCTGTTATGAAGAAGTTGTGACGTTTTACACAGGAGGACACTTGTTTTTGACTAGTTTAGGGACTAGCCACAAACCCTATTTTTCCCACAGTGTAACTTTCCCCAAAAATACAACGACCACAAGATGATTTTTTACCATAGAGATACTTGGGTATGTTTCTCAATGGAATAGAAATTTCATGGTACAAAACATTATATAAAAGCGTTATAAGCGAAATCTTTGAGATGACACGTAAATAACATGCCTTAGAAAGCACCATCAAAGAATTTATCCTTCATGCATTTCGTCCTTCTTTTTCTTCACCTTCCCTCGAAATTTGGCTTAGATGTCATAGTTTTCGGAGACACCTATAGATATTCAATGTGTTCAAGTGTGATTAAAATGGGGAGAGTTTTTCCTCTTATTTATACTCTCAGGCTAGCTTCCTTAAAAACATCTTCTAGGCCACTTGGCCCACTTTTTCCTTATTTTAGGGTTAGCCACTTCTAATTTCTCCATTAAATTTATTGTTGAGATATGGTTATTTTTGTATTCACTTTGACTTATATTACTCTCCTTCACTTTAGTATTTGCCTTTTAAATATTGAAATAATTTATTTTGTATTCACTTTGACTTATAATACACTCATCACTTCACTTTATTATTTACCTTTTAAAATCTCTTAAACCACTTTGACTACTTTGACCTTTTGGGGCTTCTAGATGACATATGAGGGTCCTCCAATTTCGTAGGGCCATAACTCTCAAACCGTGAGCATTTATGTGACATTCCACATACCACCAAAAATGGAATGACATGTACTATCCATGTAGAATAGTATTAACTTCAAATATAGCAAAAATCATATTGTTATCCATCAAACAAACTTGGGTCCATTACCGAAACTTGGGTTCTCCAACTTCACATGATCATAACTCTCTAACCATGGGGAGTTATGTGACGCTCTACATACCACCGGAAATGGCATGACAAACACTATCCATATAGGATAGTTTCCCTTAAAAATTCATTGTCCTTCGTCTCATTATTCCACAATTAAGAATGGGTTCTCTTACTCCGCAAAGTGTCTTCCCGTGAGGGATTTCACCATAAGGGGACCACTTTGGAGTTCATCCATATTTACTTCTTATCAACCATGACAAAACAATAATGAGACATATTTACATCAAACAATCTTGGGTCCATTACCCAAACCTTTGTGCTACGGTGCTTTCTTCAATCATTGACATCAATGACAACCAACCTTAATCAACATAAGAGACTAAGAAACCAACTCTAATCACAATGTATTAATCCTTGATAATGATTACAATATATAGGATTCTCCACATGAGGAGTAATGCACACTAGGTTGGGATTTCTATGTGCATGCTCAAGTTGAAAAATTAACTTCTCCCAATAGAAACAATTAACTAAACTCGAAAGTTGTTAATAATAAGAAAAGGTCAAAATACAGGTGCAAACTTAGTGATAACTCTACATGATGTCATCATGCATTCCATAATATAAAAAATATCCTAGAATAAGACTAGAGTGAAAGAATGGAACTAAAGTCCCAACTAAGTGAGAATTTGCTAATTATGGAAAGTCGGTAAATAAGTGAACTAAGTTAACTCCAAGTATTCTATGGGTAATGCACACTTCCATGGGAGGATAATATTCTTACTAAAGTGTGCTCTATAGCCATGAATTAGGAAATAACTCCTAAAAATAAGGAAATAGGAATTATCTCCTAAAAACTGGAATTCGCCTAATGGTGGCTAAAAATTAGGAATTGGCCTCATGGTAGCTAAAACATAGGAATTTTCCTAATGGTGGTTTATGAGCCCATGGTTTTGGAAACCCATGGTATTTTCCCATGGTACTACATATAGGAATCTACCAGATAAAAATAGACCAGCTATAAATAGACATGTTATAAATAGCAATCCTCCTAAATAGTAGGAAAAATGGAAAAAAGGAATCTGTCACTAAGTATGTAGTTGAGCATGTACCCCAACACATAGCAGTATGTCCTAAAGATGGAAGTCTGAAACATCCATTCCTTATCCCAACATCGGGTAGATCATAGTGAAGTTTGGATCATTTTCATATAGTTGGGACCACCTAGAATTATCATGGCCACAAGAGTCAAGCATCGTGGTTAGTACAACAACTAGAGGTTGACTAAGGAAGTCAACGATGTGATTGATGCGTCATTTCTTATACTTAGTGTCAAGTTGAAATTTCTGCAAGTATGTGTACCACTTTTGATAGAAGTCATTCTACAATTTTCCTTGTGTTTGTATGAACTGTAGAGGCATGTGATTCATATGAATGATTGTCTCCTTCCCTAGAATGTAATGATTCCATTAGAAACAAGTTTATACGATGGAATACATTTGTTTTTCCTTTTACCATCTTCTGCTATGATGCATTTGCATATCCAAACTTTTTCTTATTCCTTTGCTTAAATTTTTGCTTGATTTTGATAACATATCGATAAGTGGCTCCCAACTACGAGATGTTCAGAAACTTAATTTTTGTTTGGATCTACCTATGTATACCCCCATAGTATTTTTTTGTATTCCACTTAAAATATCTTATACCTTGCTTGGTGCACAAGGTATGGAATATCTTTGTGAACTATGGCACTTTTTGGTCCCTCTCCTAATGCAGTGTGGTCCATATTATGTATTGGTCATCATAGTTTCCAACAAGGTAATATTGTTCCTTGAAGGATTCTATAAAAGAGTCCTAAGTGAGATTGGCCACAAATATTCTAGACTCCTTTGTGGAGTTTTTCTCATAGTAAGTCTCCCACAAATTTTTGACATGGGGGACAACCATAAGGAGCACAAAGGTGATATTTTCACTATTGGAAAAATTGTGGACAAAGAAATAACCTTATGGTATATTTAACCACTTCTACAAAGCATTCACATCTACCTAACCTTGAAATACAGGACTATCAAAACTAGCTTGTACTTTGAAGGGGGTGGTGCCTCCAAAGTGGTTTCTTAACTTGTACATTGCATATGTTTTTGTTGGAAGTTGTCGAAGGATTTGGACAAAATTATCCATCATCTTGTTCCTCTATTTCACGAGGGATTTCATGAGCAACAACTTAATAAGATATCTTGCTCCCTTGTTTCTGTTTTCCTCTGCCATGGGTGTGTTGTCAGAAATATCACCTTACTGACAAGTTGAGTTCCCATTAGTTGAGTCTTATTCAACTAATACAAGTAGAACAAGTGGACATTAACATTCCATATTACCATCTATTTACACATGAAATAAGACAGTAAGAGGAAGGGAATGAGGCACATTTTTGTTCCAGTTGTTCTTGCTACTCTTTTTCATTCTGGTGTTGGATCCAATCTAGCTCCAAATGTATTCTACCTATAAAGAAATATAACTATCCTCTTATTCTACTTCTCGTAACAAGTTAGATAAAAACTATCATAACCAAGACACAATCATTCATACATAAACTTGAAAAGAGATGAAAATAGGTAAATAGGCCAATTTTATCAATATGAGAAACAATGGAACTTACAATCATGATGTGATACAAGCCTCCTCCAATGATCCTCCTATCTATCCCCTTAATGTATGATAACAAATGAAATGGAATTTTGGTATACTTTAGACATTAATTCTTTCTAATCTCGTTCACCCTTGAGAGACCTTGTTTATATAGAGGCTTTGGGAGGTTCAACCAACTTATAATATCAAGGGAAGGTAGATATATTTCCTCCATAAGTTAGGATTGATTATCCAAAAAGGAGAGACTCGAGCCTATGAATCATCCATCGATCATAACCACCAAAAGTATCTCAAATTCAAACCATAGAATAAGGTGGGATTGGTCAAAACCATCCTAACAGGAGTGGCGCTCCCAGTCACATTGGAAGGAGGCATCAGTGATGCTCCTTGTTGGTCTATAAAGGGGCATCACCCTAAGAGTGACACTCCTTTATCCATAGTAGGGGGGCATCAGTCCTCCAACTAAGCCAAACAATAAGGGGAAAGACATGTGTCTGACCTTCAAAAAATGAATTTTATTCTCTTTGATCACTAGGGAACATGAAAATATGTTTTTCATAGTGTCAAGGATGCAGAATAAAGGTGTGACACTTACATGTGAAAAAATTTCATGTAACAAGGTGGCCATCGAGGTCGGCAAGGATGGTGTTCCAAAGGATCGATTAGTTCGAATCGCAATGCCTTATATCCTGACCTCGTTGGGGACATTCACATAGAAACAGATAAAGAGAAGACCACTTTGATACCACTAATTTGGATTTATGAGGGAACGAAATGAAAAATAGAAATAGGAAAGAAACACAAAGATACAATAATACTCAAATTTATTAAAGAATGAAATATGCAGAGACTATAAAAGAAAATACAATGTGAAATGAACTCACTAGAATGGTGGTAGCTTTTCTATGAGAAGATATGTGACGGATATGTGCATTCAACAAAATATTATTACAATGAGGCTCCAAAGTCCATTTTAAAATAAATCATAAATGAGAAAAACCTAAACATCCAAAACCCCAACCCTGGGAGATGAAACGCCAAAAGGTTTGTGGGCCCTGATAAGGGTAATTTATACATCAACTTCCTGAGGGCATAACTTTTGCATAAAATGTTTTTTTGAGGTGCTCGATACCCCATCATAATTGTATAACCAAGGATTACACATTAAATTTTTCCTAGCATCTTCTTTTGGACACATGTTATGTGTTGTCGTGCCCAAAAAATCATTGTTTAGTGCCTCAAAACGACCCTGGAAGTTTAGGAACCAAAACAACTGTAGAAAAGATTCTGATATGGAAATTGTATTTTGAGATAGTGGAATAGGTGGGTAGCCACTGATTTCCACCTAGATCACTCCTCCCCCATTAGGAATAAATGGTCTCCATTTCATTGAGTTCCCCCATAAAATGGGGAAACTTTTGTTGAACTTGACACTTTGTGAACCACTCGGCTTGGTGTAGTAGTTACCTTGCTTTGACAACTTGATAGAGTTGGATATTATATTGGCATGTGACCTTAACATGTGTTTCAACGATCCAATAAATTTTTTCCTATTCCATGCATTCAAGGTTGAACTTTGTAGGTGTCAACTTCTCTACTACTTTTGATGTGTCCAGTAGTGGGGGAAAATATCACCAAAGGAGGTCCACATTGAATATTGGGTGTAAGCCAAGGAAGGGGGGAATAAGTAACTCAAAAACATTGTCTCCCACAACCTTGGTGATTGTGTAAGTTCCATAGTGAAGTGGATGGAGCTTCTGATGGGGTCTTGTAAGGCACTCTTTTTGCAAATGAAACCAAATATTTTCTCCTACCTGAAACTTGTGAGGAACCTAGTGTTTATCATGGAATTTCTTGTACTTAGCATTGGATTTATGAAAAATATCTTGGACCTGTTAGACGATGTGATGAATTTTTTCAATGAATTTGGTCACCTTGTCAACCTTAGATTGAGCATGGGAATATTCTTCCTATGTGGATGCAAGGGGAAGTGCTACATCAATGGGGTCCAATGGTTGAGAGATCAGGCCCACCCGAAAAGGTTCATTGTTGGTAGAGCTATGGAGGTCTCTATTGTAGATATGTTGGACATAAGGAAGGCTCTCATCCTATGTGTGTGGATTCTTTGATTTGTACATGCATAATATATGCACGATCATCCTATTGATGACCTATGTCTTTCCATCAGTCTAAGGGTGGAAGGTAGTGGATTTCGTGAGGTTGGTTTCCAACAGCGACCAAAGGCTCGACCAAAATGTGCTCAAGAATATGATATCATGATATGAGATGATTTTATCTGGTAGTCTGAAGTATACCCATACATGCTCAAAGAATATCTTGGCAGTGGCCTAAGTTGTGATACTCTTATTGCAGGTAATCAGAATGTCCATCTTATAGAATAGATCAACAACCACGAATACATAGTCATTTCCATCCCTGTTGGACGAGATACTTGATATGTAGTCCATTGTTTTGGATTCCTGGGGCCTGTCAAGAGTAGGTAGAGGGGTGTATAGTCCTTATTTTTCAATGGCTAGCTTGGAAATGGAGAAAGAAGTGTAGGATATGATATACTTATTAAAATTCATTCAAAGCTTCAACCAGTATAAATAATTTTGTAGTACTTCCTTTTTCTTCTCCACACCAAAGTGTCCTACCACACAACTGTAGTGGGCTTCCCAAATCATATTCACACACTCACTTGAAGGAACATAGATATTACCCAAATGGCATAGTATTCCATCCTAAATATCGAATTCAGAATGGTCGCCCATGTTCCCAACATTTGGTAGGTCATAGCGAAGTTAGGATCTCTATAATAGATTTGGGACCAATCGAAGATATCATGCCCCAAGATTTGAGCATCGTGGTTAGTTTAAAAACTATAGGTCAACTAAAACAGTTAGCGATGGGATTGATGCTCCCTTTCTTATACTTAATGTCAAGGTGAAACTACTGAAAGTATGTGGACCACTTTTTTATGGTGGTCATTCTACAAATTTCCTTCTGTCTGTATGAACTACAGAGGCTTGTGATTTGTATGGATGATTGTATCCTTCCCTAGAATATAATGCTTCCATTGGCGGTAGGCTTGTATGATGGAATACATTTTTTTGTCCTTTTCTCTATTTGTTTTTGTTTCCTTTTCCCAACTTCTTATGTTATGCATTCGTAGATCCAAAATTCCACTTATTCCATTCTTAAATGTTTCCTCAATTTTGAAAACATATCAATAAGCGGCTCCTAGTGATGATATCTCCAGAAAATCTTGTTTTGTTTGGATGTCCCTATGTAGAACCCATGGTATTTTAGAACTAGATGTTTCCTAGAATCTTTGATACCCATATTGGTGCACAAGGTATGGAAGCCATGGATGATTTTAAGGATGGGAATTTATTTTAAAATGTAGAAACCTTGGCGAATATTACTAATCCTTCATATGCCAACTATAAATGATTGGCGATATTTTTGTAAAAATATTCATATTTCTAAGGATTTTATATAGTTTTTATCAACTTTTGGTGATTTTTAAGGTAAAATAATTTTATCCTATAGAATTTGGGCGAATCATTTTTAAAATAGTGAATCTCGTTTTTGGAAAAACCATGAAAAATTAGCCCATGAGCGAAATTTATCCCCTAAAATCATACCCATTGGAAGGTATTTGTGAACTCCACTATTTGGTCCCTCCGAACGCAGTGTGGTCCATCTTGTGCAATGGTCATCGTAGTTTCCAATAGGGTAATATTGTTCCTTGATGGAATCCATAAAAAAGTCCCAAGTGGAATCAACCCCAAATATTCCAAACTCCTCTATGGATTTTTTCTCATAGTAATTCTCCCACCAATGTTTGACATGGGGGATTGTCTTAAGGAGTGCAAAGGTGATATTTTCCCTATTGGAAAATTTGTGGAAATACAAATAACCTTCTAGTAATTTAACCACTTTTCAAAGCTTCCACATATACCTAACCTTTAAATATGGGAATATAAAAATAAACTTGTATGTTGCAAGGGGCATCACCTCCAAAGTGGTCCCTTGACAAATATGCATATGGTTTTTTCAGCAGTTTGTTCAGCGCTCAACACACCCTAAAATATTTATGAAATTTTTTCTCTTTTGGGTACCACTTGTTTTCTTTTGTCCTACTTTCTGAATTAATTCAGTTGTGTAGCGATTGTTAAGTGTGTTTCCATGTCTCATCATTGATCAATATTGGATTTATTTGGGCCTGTCATAGTGAAACCTTTGTATCTAAAAAAGAACTTGACATTTTAACTAAGGATTTGCAGCTAAAATTGTGACCTGCGTGCTTATGTTCAGCTTTGGAAAAATCTAAGCAAGCAAAATGACCACATAGTAACAATAATCTTCGATCATCGATGTATCATCGACATCGATAAAAAAACAGAGTAGATTTGTGCTGGTTTTTTTCAAAGAAGATTCAGGAAATGGTTGATTTCCCATCAATGTCGGTGAAATATGAGAGGGATGAACATTGACATGGGCTATGATGAACCTTCAATAGTTGATTACTAATGTGTTTTTTTCAAGGTTAGTGAAATATCAAATACTTAAATCATGGAAAAAAATTCCATTGACACATTGTTGATCACCGATCCCCGATGCATTTTTGGCATCGGCAAGTTTCGAGGGGGTAATCTAGGAACACTTGTTTAAAATTATCACCGATCATCGTTCCTTGATACTTTTTCGGCATCGGCAAAGTAGGAATTGTTTGTTAAAATGTTTATCTAATGAAAATATATGATTCTCAATAACACTCTTAAACGAAGAAGCCAATCTCAAACACCACGTGTCTTTGTCGCATAGGCATTTCATACGGCCTAGTTTCATCCCAAGTCACCTTAGGTTCCCGTGTCCTAGTCACACTTCCAGGTCAATATTTCCACATCAGAGTTGTACGGAAATATGTATCAACGTCAAAGTTTTTCCAAGAGATATTAGCATACATTGTCTAAATAAAATCGTCGACTCTCGATCCACCTGTTAAATTAGCAGAACGATGGGACGTTTTCAGCACAAAATAATATCAGATTATGCCATTTAATAGGCCCATTAATTTTTTTCTCTGCATACGTTGCTACCCTATGCATCAATTTAACAACGGGAATTTTAAATCACCGATGAACCACATTATAGCCCGTGCCTACATCGTTAACCTACAACTGTATTTAAATCTCAAGCACAATGTGTATCTGGTGGAAAATTTTGTAGAACCGCACCTACACCCCAAACTGAATAACTGATGTGAAAAGGTAAGTATTATCTTTGTTTAAATCACTAATATAGTTTTCAACCCCAACATTATGCACACAATTTTCTCATTTCCAAAGTAGTTGAAGGAGAAAAGAGAGTGCCTCAAGAGTTTCGCTTGATTCTCAGAATTTCAAAACTAGGTTAAGTTAGTGCGAAGAAGAGGTATGTGTTAATTTTATCATTTCGGCGGTCATATTTTTATGTATTAGCATTCTATCTACAACACAGTGTCTAACATTTTTCTCTCTGTAGGAAAAAATGCCGCCAAGGAAGCCAACAACCAGATTCTCTCCAAGGGCACCAAAATTGAAGGAAGCAGAGGTCGGTGAAGGGTCTTCTCCTGACGCTGGGAAGCAGTTGGAATTTTCTCCCAGAGCAGAACCAGTCATCAAAACATTGACTAAGAAGGAATTTTCTTAGCCCCATGCTTTTTTCGATAAATAAGAAACCACTAGATAAAGGATAATGCTTCAACAATGGGGATATTTTCTCAACAGAATTAACCAGGAATATTACCCATAGTTTATCCCCCACAATGACCCGAATGTAAGGGCGCTTGATGACTAGGTTTTTTCTAAATATCTGGTGATCATGCTTGCATATGGTAGCCTACTAAACCCCAGTCTTTCCCTGCATTGAGACTCTGGGTTGGATAATCGATCATACAGACACGCAGAAGTGCCTAATCAATGATGATAATGGTGGATGTGTCAGATTGTTTCTCCCAACAAAGGTCCAGAAATATTACAAGATCAGGGACCCAAAGGAGCGGTTGAACATAGATTTCGTGGTGAATTTCTATGAATTCCATGACACCAGCCGATTAAAGGCATCATTGTGCAATGACGACAATAAATTCACAAACCGAAGCAATGGTCGGTATGGGAAAGAAAATCTAAAGGATCCATATATATACTTAATGGCTCTAATTTTCCGCTTATACGAGGAAAAATATTGTTCTAATCTCTTAGAGGCATGGATTCCCCTGGAATACACTGTGGTTATTTATGGGAGTAGCTTCAACTGGGGATAAATCATCTCCAATCAGTTGAGCACCAGTATATTGCAGGCTCATACACCAAAGGAGGGAGAAGCACACACTTTTCACTTGGCTTCATATCTTCTAGACGTGATCTACACAAGGAATGTCTTCATCGACATGAATCTAATATGGCATGTCGCAGAGCTACCTATACATTTCTACTTCAACATCATGTGGGAAAACAGGTACAAGAAATATTATTCTCTCATTTGCGATAAATTCGTAGCTCGGGTTTATTTCATTATTTTCAAAAAAGAATGCCCAAGACTATCTGTAGCAGCCAAGAAAATGATTTCAAAAGTAGGCCACTGGTACCTAGAGGAAACCACAAATTATATCATGGTATTCAAGGCCACCAGCACACCACATTTACTCCCCACTCACATCCCATATTGGCTCGTCGTAGGAGAAATTTGTTACCAGACCATCCTGCAGGGATATAATGCCACTTTGGTTAAGGACAAGAAATGAGAATTCATACTCTATGGTTTCCATGTAGGTTTTTTCATAGTAAAGGATAATGTGTAAGATAAACAAGAGGGTTTGAGCCAGAATGAAACTAAAGGCCTAGTTCTCCATCATGCATTACAAGTCTCTTACTGTCGTCCATACGCACATGGCAAGTTTGAAGATGAGATCTTTACAGACTGTGCTCAGGACTGGGATGAGGTACTATAGAGATAAGATAACCCAAACATGACTAGGTTCAAAGCTATGAGTATGGATGAGCAATTCGAAATGATAGAACAGATGGCTAAATAAGCTCTCAGGGTTAGAGACGAGAACAGAAATGAAAAAGCCACGGAGGCACAAAGGAGGGGATTGGTGTTATTAGAAGAAGCCCAAAGAGTCATCCAGCAGCTAGAGAGTGATCCTAAACTATTATAAACTATGAGGATCACCCCATCCGACCCAACCAACATTAGAGAGGAGATAAATGGCTCAGATTCAACCCATTGGAGGAAAATGTCGGTCTAGAAAATCCCAGAGTTCCATCACAACATACTAGATCGTCGGTGACCTTTCCAACCCAGCATGAGATTCCAAGAACACCGAGTGAAATAGGTGTACCTAATACCCTTTTTTATTTAATTTCTATCTATGATGATGAAGAGAGTTCTTAGTTCTCGCTTATAACTCTGATACCAATTATATAGGAGAAAGAACCAGGGGGAGCATCTGCTTCAACCCCCGATGCATCGATTCCAAAACCTCTACAAGGAGACCATGAGGTCAAGAGTACCTTAGACACTGAACTTCTTGACCTATCGAGGACCCTGAAAGACAACTCCAAGGATGAGCTAGGTTTGGGTGGACAAAAAGAGGTATTGCAACAGCCAGAGATCGGCACCTCAACATTCGATCACCAAGTAAGTATTGAGCCTTTCACTATCCCTTCAATTTTTTCTTATACCTCACCAATCAATGAACACCAGATAGAGGTGGAGCCATTGGAACATATGTAATTTTCCCCTGTCAAAGAAGTACAAGAGCCAGTCTTAGAGAAAATACCTATGGTAGGAAGCTTGGGCAACACTCTGACCTGGGGAGACCAAAACATCCCTGAGCCCGTTGATGAGTTCATCTATATATAGGTGATTTCTTATGAAAGGAAGAGGAAATCCATCATGAGGAGGACCACCAATGAAATAAGGCTCACGCTAGATATCCCGATTCTCATCATCACGGAAGAGAAGATGCTCAGCAGAGAAAACACGAAGACAGATGAGCTAATCAGCGCAGGGATGGCTATCACTGATGCTACGCTAGATCGAGCAAAGCAATATGAAACGGAATTGGCCATCGTAAATAAGAAGCTAGACCATTTTCTCCATCTGGTGAAACATTTCCAAGACTCAACGTAGGCCACAGTTTTTCTGAAGAGTGAGTTCCAAGATGCATTTGCAAAGTTCACAAGAAAAAGACATTTCTTCACTGCAGGTGTATCTAGTTATCAAGAAGATACCCTTATGACACTAGAAACATGTAAGGATGTGGAGAGATGGTATGAAAAGGAATACCAACCTGTAGAATGAATCAATTACATCAGCGCAGTGCAGAAGGGTTGAGACATAGAGGAGCATGGCATTCGAGTGTTGATGGATAGAAGCATCGCATGGATCAGGAAGGCAGTCAAATATTGGGTAAGTATGGCCCAGGAACCTCGACGAGAGATAAAGAAGAGGTGGTCCAAGTGTGAAATAAGTTGGGAAAAGATCAATCGGGAAATGAAAGACATTTTCCTCCCATATTTCGGATCACTCGGAGACTTTGTCGACTTGCATGACATAGTCAAACGACATGCATAAAAGGACTCGGCGTAGGAAGTGGATATCGTGCAGGTGGCAGTATGACATCGGGTCAAATACAGAAGTTCATGGAACATATGATCAAGGCTTGTGCAGTTCTACATTGTTTAAGTGCCAAAGTCATCAAATATAGAGAACGGGCAATAGAAGTGAAGGAAACCCTTTTAGCCCTGATGGACCAACACAAATTCCCGTATGCTAACACATGTGAGGATCTCTTCCTCAAGTGGTCAGAATACAAGAAGATTCATCCACTCTAGTAGAACCACGAGATGATTTCCAATGAACAAAGAGATCAAGGGCCACGTGGAAATATTTGGTTTTACTTAAAACAAAATTGTAGTAGCTAATTTTAGTTAGTGAGTCTTTATAAATAGGGGGATTGACCTTTTAGAAGGGGTCGATGGTTTTGGGGAAAAGACCCTCTTTTGAGAATTGTAAAGAATTATTTCTAAGCAACTTTAATTAAGAAATTATTTTAGAACCAGAGACAAAAAAAAAATTCATCAAAGGAGTTATGTGATTGGATTGAGGAGTAACTGCTTCCAACTTTTATTTCAATAGTTGATTCTATAACTAGTAAGAGTTTCTGAATCTATTGATAAGCTATCTTTTTTCAATATTTTAACAGTTATTTTGTTATTAATGATGAAAAGCAAATCATTTTGTTAATGTGTGATTGATGGTAGAGATAAGGAAACTATTTTTCTTGCACCTATCTTATTGCATGTGTATTTTCTTTCATTAATTGTATCGCAATCACTGTTGAAATATCAGCAAGTCAATGTATTATCACTAGACTTTTAATAGGTGTGAATATCATTGTCTGCATGCTAGAGCACGAGGGTTATCCCAGGCTCAGCCTTCTTCGGTAGTTAAGAAACCCTTCTATCAATTGGTTTATACCATCACACCTTACTTTATCAGAATCATCTAATAAAATAAAAAGACAAAAGAGAACATTTAATCTGAAGGAGGAACTTTCACAGAAATATATCATGTCAATCACTAGGTAAATCCCATTGATAAATTAGCTAGATCGAAATTCTGGATAACCATTCCACCCATAAAATGTTGTAGAGTCTAATTGGACCTCTAAGGAGGGGTTGGTTCCTACTGTTGATTTAAATGGATCTCATACCCCTCAACAGAATTGGTGCTAGAAGGAGGGAGAATGAATGAATGGCTAATGATATTTCTGATAATATATTTCACATAGCCTACAGATTAAAAATGACCCACATGCATGGCTAGTCATTCTCAAGACAACCCACATATAAAGAGTACTCCCAAAATGAGTAACTCACCCCAACACGAGGAAGTAGAACACCTATTCCATGAAATACTTAATCTCTTCCCCACGAGGAGTTGAACCAGTTCAAAAGAATCACAAGGGCTTACGCTCAGCAAATTAGATCGTTACCCTTAGCCTCGTTACTTCCTCGTAGAAAAAAAGTAAGCAAACTAGTTTTCGATACCTCTGACCAGGTTTTTGTTCATGCAGTAGAAGACTTGATACATTTTTCCCTCACTGAGATCGAACAACCCATTAATCTGATCCCTGAAACACCAGTTGGTAACTACTCTGAGCCTAACACGAGAATATTGTCCAATACTTTCATCTTCAAACCATTTTTGTATATATCATCATGATAACAATCAACCAAAAACATTCCCAAATCCTTTCACATAATTTAATTCTTCCTCCAATTAATCATGTTGATAATATCAAATTGAATCCTTTTTTATGCATTTTACTTTAATTGTATAGACAAGGAAAAAATGGAAAAGGAATTTTAATGAAAGGGATTTGAGGGAAATAATTATGTAAAGTCAAACTAATGAGGGGAAATTAGTCTATATAACAATCTTTAAAAATTTAATTACAGACATCCTCAACCAATTATCCCTTCACTTATACCATCCAAATATAAATCAAATTGATAGGAAGAATTTAGTCATCTCAAATGGTATGAATAATATTTCATAATCAAACATATGTACAAATGTCGTGTATGCATTATAATCATAATGCTCCTAATATTTTTTACTCACGTTCATCCAAAAGGAGTCATAAGTGTTATGAAAACTATCTTTCATCTATAATTTTATCACAACCTCATGTCATTGCATACCAAAAACAAGACTTCAAATAGTGCTCAAGAGATCAGTTCTAAATATGTTGATGGTCCCAACCATTCCCATAATATTATCATACCCAAAAAGACTGTCTTTTTTGTCTATGGCTTAACCAAATAAGAACTAACCATTTAAAAATGTCAGTAAATAATTGCTACAACCAATCCATACCATTTTTTTCAAATCATTCTTATCCATCAAATTGAATGACATCTTCTCTTATTTATGTGGACAAGGGAGAGAAACATGAAAAATGGATTTTATTTGAGTGGGGTTAAAAGGGAATATTGATCTGGATTTTATGAGAAAAATGAAAATGAATACATATTATTATTGTTCTTAAAACAGAGACACAAGAATAGTAGAGATACAATAACATAGATACAGTAAAATGAGTTTCTATTCAATAAGAAAATGTGTTGAAACTGTAAAATGCAGCAGAAAACAAGCTTGCTAGAATGGTGGTGTCTTATCTCTGAGAAGAGATGTGACGGTTGCGCTCATTCACAAGAAGATGGTTACAATGAGGCTCTCCAAGCCTTTTTACAATAAACAGGAATGTCAAAACACTAGACATCCAAAAACATAACCCTAGGAGATGAAGCGCCAAAAGTCATGTGGGCCCCGTTGGGGTAAGCTAGTACATCAACTTCTCGGGGTCGTAACTTTTGTATATGATATTCGTTTTAGGTGCACGATAGCCCGCTATAAATTTCTATCTAAGGAATACACATTTTTTTGCCAGACTATGACTTAATCTGTAGTATGACTGTGGCAAGCCCTAAAAACGTTGTTTAGAGCCTCAAAACGGCCCCGAACGTCAGGGACCCAAAAACTAGGAAAACACTACCAAACTAGAAAAATGCCACAATGATCCAGTTGGAATAGGTGGGATGCCACCAAAATCAATCTAGATCAATCCTCTCCCATTAGGAAGTAATATTCTCCATTGCGTTCAGTTCCCCCATCAGATGAGGAAATTTCTGTTGAATTTGGCCACGAGTGAGCCACTTGCCTTGGTGCAAGAATTGCCCTACTTTGACAACTTGATAAGGTTGAATCCTTTGTTGGCAAGTGCCCTTGACCTGTGTGTCTACAATATGGTCATTGGATGCATGTTTCATGCAATTAGGGTTGACATATGTTAGTGTCAATTGTTCTATTATCTCTGAGGTGTCCAATAATGGTGGGAAGTATGGTCGAAGGAGATCCACGTTGAACACTCAGTGCAGGCCAAGGAAAGGGGGAATGTTGAGCTTGAAATCATTGTCACCCATAGCCTTGGTGATGGTGTAAGGCCCATAACAGAGTGGGTGAAGCTTTCGATGGGGCCATGTAAGGCATTCTTTATACAAGTGTAACCACACTTTGTCTCCCACCTGAAACTTATGTGGCACCCAGTGTTGATCGTGGCGCTTCTGGTACTTGGCATTGGACTTCTATAAAATATCATGAACCTGTTGGAAGATGTGTTAGATCCTCTCAATGAACTGGGAGGCTTTATCAGCTTCAGTTCGAGCAGGGGATGAATCGGTCGAGGTGGATGCAAGAGGTAGTGCAACATCCATGGGACCCAATGGTTGGAATCCCAACCCGACCTAAAAGGGGTTGTGGTCGGTTGATATATGTAGGGCTATGTCATAGCCATGTTGAACATAGGAAAGACTCTCATCCCATGATCAGGGGTGCTTGGAATTTTACATGTGCAAGATATGCATGATCATCTGATTGATGACCTTTGTTTGGCCATCTGTCTAAGGGTGTAATATATTGGACTTAGTGCACTTGGTGTCCAGAAGTGACCAAAGGATCGACCAAAATGTGTTGAGGAACCGACTATCTATTGGAAGCCACCAATTCTGTTGAATTTTATCATAATTAAAAGTCATCAAAAAAAGATAAAATATTTATGTAGTTGCCTCCTCCTTACATTTATAAATGTTTTTGTCTTTTGGCTTCAAGGAGATTTATTGGGCTAGCTTATTATTTGAGTTTTTCGTTTTCATTTTCTTTGATTAAATTTCATGACTGCAAGCATGAAATTGAAACAAAACTTGGCTTGGGTAATCATTCTACAGTTTGTGATTTCTTATTTTCTTTTACCAAAGAGATTACACCTTGAGGGGGCCTATATGTTGCTAAGTTTTATAAGTTCATTGATTAATCCACTACCACATTTTTATGTATTATGGGGAATATGACTCGATCAGTTCTATAGTTGATTGTATTGTTTTAATTTTTATGCCTAATCGCGCAGAACCTTGGATTAACATTTGAAATGTACTCTTTTCTCTATCAATCATATTGATTTCATATCAAAATGGTACAGGACTGATGTACTCACAAATACACATCATCCTATTGTCTTGTACATTTAAGGCTTTCATTCATTATTCGAATAGGAAGCTGATAATGGTTGGGGTTTAATATCCATTGTGCATAATGGTTCATGACCTTGTGAATCCCCTGGTTTTCTGTCACTCCAAACTTAAATTATCAAACATGACAGCCTCCCAAGTTCATAGGTATCGGGTTGTTTTGTTTTTCACATACCTCTCCTTGTTATTTTTTTATTGGAAGATGAATCCTCCCTCTTGTGGTATTCGTTGTGTCTATTTGACAGTAACCATGGACCCTATGGTTCAAATTGAACCTAATGTCTCTCAAGCCCTTCTCGCCCATGACGATGCCATAAATGATCTACCGGCACACGGTTGGGACATTTTCATCTGAAAATTCAAGGGTTATAACCTGGAATTCACACAGGATTTTGCTCAAATGTTTGATGGCTTTAGATCCAATTTTAGGGATCTACAATTGGAGGTAACAGAGGACTCTATAGCCCGAGAGACAGGACTATCACAGGAAGGAAAAACATTGTTCAAAAACGCCAATATAGAAGGCGTGCCTTGGAGCCTGTTCATGGTCTCTAGGAATTTGACATGTTTCCCTAAAGGAACTCCTATTACCCTCTTGAAACCTAGATGGCATGGCCTCCTTCTGATTATGAAACAGTTTATAACATGCGAAGGTAGGTATGGTTTAGTATTTTTGTATCATATCTGACAATTGATGTTTTTCCTAGGGTTTAAGCTAAGCATTCCGTTCTATTTTTTGATGATCCTACATAAGATGTCAAAGCACTATAAGAAACAGAGTTTAAACCCAATGTCTAGCCTCTTCCACCATGGGCTTATATGAATTTTGTCGCTACTGCACCTGTCTCAAATTAGGGACACTTAGGAAAAATTATTATGTCAAAACAATTTTTCCCTACCCGAGACCACAATGGACTCACCTTTGCATTCAAATGTAAACCCCAATTCTGATAACCCTGTGACTGAAATTCAAGGTTTTGATTCACATAGAGACCATGAGCTCAGTGAACCAATTTTTGTTTCTATGCAAGACCCTCTGGGTAAAAAACCCCGATATAATTTTGTACCCAATAAATCATTAGAAGAGGTAGTGGATGTGTTGAAGGAGAGGGTTTCTCCTACTCCTGCTATTGAGCTGAATAAGGGTTTTATTGACGAACCAAATGTTAAGAAAAATCATAAGAACAAGAAACATGATAACTCATATTTGAGTTTTATAAACAAGAGATCAGGCCGATTAATATCTTCCAGGAGTCTGAGAAACTAACAATAGGATCATTTGAGATCTATCTCAATGATAGAGGTCAATGATCATTGTTCATATGAAGAGATCAATTATTTCCCTTGAACAAAGAAGATGTGGATAACCAATGTCTAGGAAGCTTGAAATTGTTTGATCCAAACTATACAATATGACTTTGTTTCTAGACTGCCTCTGTTTCTAAAAGGTCAAGAGGGATTTGTTGGCATAAGACATTATTTGAAACAAGCCACAGGAAATACCAAAGCACCCATTGCCGAGTACACTCAACCTCTGCCTGCTATATAGGTACACTGTGACAATTGTCTAGATTGGGTAGAACGCTACTATAGGGACATACCATTTTTATAGGTAAAATTAAAACACTTGGCTTCAATTTCTGCTTGAGCGGTGATCAAGAACTGAAGGCATGCACAGATAGGGCAAGTAAAAATCCCAAAAGATCTGGTCATGTGATTATCAAAAATGAAACCAACTATCTGGTCATGTGATTATCAAAAATGAAACCAACTTCAATGCCATCATTAACTCAGAATTATCCGACCCTTCACTATCTAATTTCTAGAATGGTAAAAGTGGTTTTGATTTGCTTTAATTTTATTCTGTTATAAAAGTCAAAGAGGAAGATTCATTTTGGTTTTCTTTGTTAATATAATACTAGCTACATAATCTCTTGATTTTGTAGCCAGTCTATTTCTAAATGTTAGTTTGTATTATTTTCTAAATATCAATTTTGTTTTTTCATCTAGAGGAAAATAATAATTATGGTGCTATTCACAAGGAGAAGCCATCTTGGATTATGCGTTGTATAGTTTAGTAGTTTATTTTTTTTTGATAAAACTTTGTCATTATGTAATAAATTTTGATAAACCAACTCCTACAGGAATGGTTCCACGTTGTACTATTTTTGTAAAGCAATCTATTTTGGGGGGGATTACCCTCTATCTTGCATGATAAGAGGTTATTAATCCAAAACTAGTTTAAATAGTGATAATTGTTAGTAGTAAGGACAACTTTTGTTGGGATACAGTATGGACATGTGATTTTGGGAATTGATATGGGAAATTTATTCACCATAGGAGTTAGGCATGTGTGATGCTTATTCCATTATGTTCTTCTATTGTCTCGGTCTTATGAGATATTCTTATGTTTGATGTAGCTTTAGCCTTGTCAGCATATGGTGTTTCATATTGTTAAGTATTTATATGTTATTAATAATTTGTTATTCCATTCTGTATGTGTGATCAATTCATCATTTGATTATTATTGAATTTATTCCTAATGTTAAATGATGGATAATATCAATACTCATAATTGAGTTCTCTCTCATTCTTCAATATTGACTATCATAAGATCATAGGAGTTTTAATTAGTTATTATTTTGATGTTATATTCCTACTCCAACACATTACATTTTCTTTGAATTTGTTCTGGAAGTACTAGTATTGTTCTATCACAGGTTTCCCTTACATGCAGGACAAATAGGAGCTCGAACAACACAAGAATATAAACTCAGTTTAGTCAGTTAGTTACAAGTTATTCTGTGTGTTATCTAGTTAAATTATTTATTAATGAAATAATGATTGCATGAATTAGCTTTGATTGTTTATGTATCATTGTTTCAATTGTATTTTATTGGTATTTATTAGTTTTAAATATTTGAATATTCAAAAAGAAAACAAAAAGATTTATGTTCTTTATTTATCTCATTTAGAAACACTTTTAAGAACATTTATTTCGCAAGATTTCAAGTAAACCTTGCAAGCTATGTATAGGTTGTTTATAATCATTTGAACATATTCATGTTTCTATTTGAACATTTGTAATTAGAAAAATTATATTCTTAGTATCATAGCCTTAGATTAGTTTATTTCTTTTATCATTTTTAGGACTTTAGTTGGCTAACAGAGCCATTAAACCCGTCAGGTCATTTCATTCCAAACGGTTTTGGTTAATTAGACAACCCCGGTCCGAATTTGACCTTCCAGTTGACGTTGTGTCATTTACACTCGTCAACACTATCCAAATCTGATACAATGGTCTGTGGGATTCCCAAATGTACCCAGAATCATTCAAAGAATATCTTGGCAGTGGCCTCTGTTGTGATGCTCTTCTTGCAGGTGGCTAGGATCACCATCTTGGAAAAGAGAACAACAACCACAAAGACAATCAATTCCCCTCTTGGTGGATGAAATTCCCAACATGTAGTCCATTGAAATGGATTCCCATGGCCACTCAGGAGTAGGTAGGGGGGTGTACAATCCATGTTTCTTAGTGTCGATTTGGACATATCACAGGCCGTGCAGGACCTGATATTCTTGCTGACATCATGTCAAAGTTTCATCTAGTAGAAATGTTTATGCAGCAATGCCATTGTCTTTTCCACGCTGAAGTGTCCTACCACCCGACTCTAGTGGGATTCCAAAATCAGCTTCGCTCACTCGCTTGATGGAATGCAAAGATGGTCCAGTCGCTACAATAGCCTGTCCTGAAGATGGAAATTAGAGACAACTGAGTTTGCGCCCAACATTTGGTATGTGGTGGTGAAGAAAGGATTTGTCTCATAGAGTTTGGGCCATCTGAAGGTTTCATGGCTACAAGAGTCAATCATCGTGGTGAGTGTCACGACTGGAGGTTAGCTGACACAATTCGTGACTCGATTGGAACTACTTGTTTTATACTTGATCTTGAGGTGGAACTGTTGCAAGTATGTGGACCACTTCTAATGGCGGTCATTCTGAAATTTTCCTTGTGTCTGCATGAACTGCAGTGGCTTATGATCTGTGTAGATGATTGTCTCCTTCCTGAGAATGTAATGTCTCCACTAGCGGCAGACTTGCACAATGGAGTACATTTATTTTTCATAAGTAGGCTACTTATAGAAAACATCTGATAGTGTTTCACTTTGATAGGCCATAGGGTGGTTGTGCTGAGTGAGGACTGTGCCCACAACATAGTTCGAAGCATTTGTCTCGATCTCAAAGGGTTGTTGCAAGTTTAGTAATGAAAGCACTGGGGTTAAGCACAAGCGCTTCTTTAAATCATCGAACGCTTGATGTTGGGATAGGCCCCACACAAATGTTTCCTTACCACCACCTCTGGTTACTTGGTTGAGGGCCCATGCAATATGGGAGAATCCCAACATGAACCTACGATAGAAATTGGCAAGGCCTAAGAAGCGCCAAATCTCAGTGAGAGTGGTTGGGGCTGGACAATCACATATGATATGGATCTTGGATGGATCCACGTGAAAACCATGTTGATCCACGATGTAGCCTAGGTATTGGAACCTGTCCATGCCGAAGGAGGATTTTTCCAAGTTGGCATATAGCTTGTGTTGTCGCGGGATGTGCAGAACCCATTGAATATGTTGTAAGTGTTCCACCAAAGTCTTGATGTAGATGAGGATGTCATCCAGAAACACCACTACAAACGTATTGGTGAAATGTCGCAGGACATCTTCCATTATCCTCATGAAAGTTGTTGGAGAATTTGTCAAACCAAAGGGCATGACCAACCATTCTAAAATACCTTGTTTTGACTTGAAGGCGGTCTTCCATACATCTATCTAGTCTATGGGTACCTGGTGGTAACCAGAATTTAGATAAATCTTACTGAAGTATTTGTCCCCTCTAAGTTGATAAAAGAGATCCTTGATTCTGGTAATCGGGTATCGGTTCTTGACTTTCATTTTATTTAGGGCCCTGTAATCAATGCAGAGTCTCCAAGTCCCTTCTTTATTCTGTACCAACACGATTGGGCTCCCACAAGGCGATGAGTTGAGATGGATGTGCCCCTTGTGGAGGATTTCTTGGATCTATCGCTTGATCTACTCATTCTCTAATAGAGAGCGGAGATAGACTGGCCCATTGGGAAGAGGTGTGTCGGGGGTCATATCGATGGGATGCTTGACTATACAGTGCAAAGTTACCATGATAGGTGAGGAGAAGATATATTTATATTCTGCCATGACCTTTTCCAGTTGCTTCTACTATGTGGAGAGGTCAGTCACGGATGCCCTAAATGTCCCTACAATATTTTTCTCACTCTGAGAGCAAATCACGAAGAAGACAAAATTCCTGGTATGAGAGATGACCTTCCTGCATTGCCTAACAGAGATCAAGTAAATAGCACTAGGTGGGACTACCTTGGGTATCTTGTATAATTTCCTGTTCAAAGTAATAATAACACTACAAGGCCTAGACTCATATACAACATGAAATTTCCATAAATAAGGTTGGCCCAAAAGAAAATTACAAACTTCAAGAGGAGAAACATCATACAATACCTCATCTTTGAAGGGCTTGATGACGTATGATAGGTGACACTATTGGCTGATGCAGAGATCGCTTCCTTGGTGGAGCCATCCAATGGTGTAGGGATATGGGTGCGACGTTGTCGGCAGGGATAGCCGCTTGATGACCTATTCTAAGATGAGGTTCTTCTGGCTACCACTATCAACGATAAAGTGCAGCGGGGTGCCTTTTACCCACATCTGTGAATGAAAGAGGCACTCACCTTCTTCTGTCTCGTCTAGTTCACCGGGATGGACCTTGGTGGTAGCAGCGATGGCATTTGGTTCTGTGTCAATGATTCTTCTCCCCATTTTTGGTTCTGACTCAGAGTTGAAATCCACATTTGATTCATATGCTTTCACCTCAGCCACTAGCAATGTTTTGGAGTGGAAATCAATAGTGTTATGCTAGGGGATCTTATGGAAGTCACACTATTTCCTAGGATATTTCTTTGTCTTTCTAGTGTCCTTCTTTTCTTATGGCCTAGAATGGTTTTTCTGAGGTTGTTTGTATTTTCTTTTTCCTTTGTTATGCAGGTTGTGGATTCCCCTTACTTGCTTCTGTGAGGGGTTCTCGAGCCCAAATTGTTGCGTCTTTTGTTTAAGTTTTTTCTCGATTTTGACAACATATCAATAGGTCATGCCCAAGGATGAGATGTCCAAAAACTCCATTTCATCCTAGATGTATCTATGTAGACCACCGTGATACTTGAGCACCATATGTTTCTCAGAATATTTGATACCCATCTTGGTGCGCAAGGTGTGGAAGATATTTGTGAACTCTGGCACTTCTTGGTCTCTTTCCTGTCGCAGTGTGGTCCATTTTGTATACAGGTCGTCATAGCTTGTGACATGGTAGTATTTTTCCTTGATAGTGTCCCTGAAGGAATCCCAGGTGATCGCAACTATAAATAATGAGGCTTACTATGTTTCATTTTTCTCACATAAAGTCTCCCACCAATATTTGACATGGGCAACGACTTCGAGGAGCAGAAACGTAATCTTTTCTATGTTTGAAAAGTTATGGACAGAAAAATACCCTTATAGCAGATTCAAGCATTTGTCTACAGCATCTGCGTCTATCTGACTTTCAAATACGGATTTGATTTGTACCTTGAAGGGGGCGGCGTCTCCATTCGAGGAATATGTGTCGCATGTTGGTAGACGCCAAAGGATTTGCACAAAACTATCCATAATTTCGTTCCTCTGTTGCATGAGGGATTCCTTGAGAAACAATTTGAAAGAATATATTGTCCCATCGTCTTTATTTCCTCCCGCTATGAGAGGTCACTTGGGTGTGTGAGATATTTTTTCCTCAATATAAACAAGCTCTAGACCCAATTCTTTGTACCTTGACCTCATCGGGGACATGCATTAAGAATGACAAGGAGAAGACCGCTCTGGTACCACTGATCCAAATTTTATGAGCAGAACGAAAATGAATACAGATTATTATTATTATTAACACAAAGACACAAGAATAACAGAGATACAGTAAAACGGGTTTCTATTCAATAAGAAAATGTGTTGACACTGTAAAATGCAGTGGAAAACAAGCTTGTTATAATGGTGGTGGCTTATCTCTGAGAAAAGATATGATGGTTTCACTCATTCGCAAGAAGATGGTTACAATGAGGCTCTCCAATCCTTTTTACAATAAACAAGAATGATAAAACCCTAGACATCCAAAAACCTAACCCTGGGAGATGAAGTGCCAAAAGTCATGTGGGCCTCGTTGGGGTAAGCTAGTACATCAACTTCCTGAGGTCATAAATTTTGCATATGATCCTCATTTTAGGCACACGATAACCCATTGGAAAGGTCTATCTGAGGACTACACATGTCGTCATCGAACTATGACTCTTTTTATATTTTGACTATGGAGAGCCCTAAAAATGTTGTTTAGGGCCTCAAAAGGGCCTAGAAGTCAGGGACTCGAAAACTAGGAAAAAAATGCCAAACTGGAAAATTGCCACAATGAGCCAGTTGGAATAGGTGGGAGGCCACTTACATCCATTTGTATCAATCATCCCCCCTTACTAATAAATTTCCTCCATTGCGTTGAGTGCCCCCATCAGATGAGGAAATTTCTGTTGAATTTGACCCTGGGTGAGCCACTTGCCTTGGTGCAGAAGTTGTCCTACTTTGACAACTCGATAAAGTTGGATCCTTTGCTGACGAGTGACCTTGACCTGTGTGTCTACAATATAATCATTGGATTCCTTTTTCATGTAGTCTGGGTTGAGAATTGTTGGTGTCAATTTTTCTACTATCTCTGAGGTGTCTAATAATGGCAGTAAGTATGGTCGAAGGAGATCCATGTTGAACATTGGGTGCAGGCCAAGGAAAGGGGGAATGTTGAGCTCAAAAAAACTTTCACCCACAACCTTGGTGATGGTTTAAGGCCCATAACGGATTGGGATAAGCTTCCTATGGGGCCATGTAAGGCATTATTTCTACAAGTGTAACCACACCTTGTCTCCCACCTGAACCTTATGTGGCACCCGGTGTTGATCATGGCACTGTCTGTACTTGGCATTGGACTTATGTAAAATATCATAAACCTATTGGAAAATGTGTTGGATCCACTCAATGAACTGGGATGCTTTGTCAGCTTCATTTGGAGCAGGGAATGAATCGGTCGAGATGGCCGCAAGAGGTAGTGCAACATCCATGGGACCCAATGGTTGGAATCCCAACCCGACCTGAAAGGGATTGTGGTTAGTTTATCTATGTAGAGCTATGTTGTAGCTATTTTGAACATAGGGAAGACTCTCATCCCATGTGCGGGGGTGCTTGCAATTGTACATGTGAAAGATATGCATGATCATATGATTGACAACCTCAGTCTGGCCATCTGCCTGAGGGTGGAAGGAAGTGGACTTGGTGAGCTTGGTGTCCAACAGTGACCAGAATGTGCTCAAGAAACGATTGTTTTGATATGATACAATGGTCTGTGGGATTCCAAAATGTACCCAGACTTGTTCAAAGAAGATCTTGGAAGTGGCCTCTATTGTGATGCTCTTCTTGCAAGCGGTCAGGATCGCCATCTTGGAAAAGTGATCAACAACCACAAAGATAGTCATTTCCCCTCTTAGTGGATAGAAGTCTTGACATGTAATCCATTGAGATGGATTCCCATGGCCGCTCAGGAGTAGGTAGGGGATGTACATCCCCTGCTTCTTAGTGGTTATTTTGGAAATAGCACAGGTCATGCAGGACTTGATATACTTGTTGAAATCCTATCGAAGTTTTGGCCAGTAGAAATGTTTTTGTAGCATTGCCACTGTATTTTCGATGACGAAGTGTCCTACCACCTGCCTATAGTAGGCTTCCCAAATCATCTTCTCTCGCTCACTTGATGGAATGCATAGATGTCCTAGTCGACACAATAGCGTGTCCTGGAGATGGAAATTAGTGACAGCTAAGTTTGTGCCCAAAATTTGGTATGTGGTGGTGAAGTTAGGGTTTGTCTCATAAAGGTTGGGCCATCTAGAGGTCTCATGGCTGCAAGATTCAAGCACTATGGTGAGTGTCATGACTGGAGATTGGCTGATAAAATCAATGACTCGGTTGGTACTACACATTTTATACTTTATGTGGAGGTGAAAATGCTGCAAGTATGTGGACCACTTATGATGGCGTTCATTCTGCAATTTTCCTTGTGTATGCATGAACTACAGTGGGTTATGATCCATGTGGATGATTGTCTCCTTCCCGAGAATGTAATGTCTCCACTGGCGACAGGCTTGCAMAATGGAGTACATTTCTTTTTCATAATTAGGGTACTTACAGACATCATCTGATAKTATCTCACTATGATAGGMTATGGGGTGGTCATGTTGAGTGAGAACTGCACCCATAGCATAGTTTGAAGAATTTGTATCGATCTCAAAAGGCTTATGCAGGTCTAGTAATGAAAGTACTAGGGTTGAGCACAAGCATTGCTTTAAATCATCAAATTCTTGATGTTGGGACAATCCCCACATAAATTTTACCTTACCAACACCTATGGTTACTTGCCTGAGGGCCCATGCAATATGGGATAATCCCAACATGAACGTGCGATAAAAATTGGAAAGGCCTAAGAAGCTCTAAAGCTCAGTGAGAGTGGTTAGGGCTAGCCAATCACAGATGATATGGATCTTGCCTGGATCCACATGCACACCATGTTGATCCATGATGTAGCCTAGGTATTGGACCCTATCCATGCCGAAGGAGAATTTTTCCAAGTTGGCATATAGCATGTGCTTCCGTAGGATGTGCAGAACCCATTGAATATGTTGCAAGTGTTCTGCCCAAGTCTTGATGTAGATGAATATGTCATCTAGATACACCACTACAAACGTATTGGTGAAAGGTCGCAGGACATCATCCATCATCCTCATGAAATTTGTTGGAGAATTTGTCAAACCAAATGGAATGACCAACCATTCAAAAACACCTTCTTTTGAATTGAAGGTGGCCTTCTATACATTTGTTTGTTCTATGGATACCTGGTGGTAACCAGAATTTAGATCAATCCTACTGAAGTTTTTTTCCCCCTTGAGATGATCAAGGAGATCATCTATTCTGGGAATCGGGCATCGGTTCCTGACTATGATTTTATTTAGGGCCTGGTAATCAATGTAGAGTCGCCAAGTCCTGTCTTTCTTCTCCACCAGCATGATTGGGCTCATACAAGGTGATGATATGGGAAGGATTTGCCCCTTGTGGAGAATTTATTGGACTTGTCACTTGATCTCCACAATCTCTAACAGAGAGCGGTGGTAGACTGTCCCATTGGGAAGCGGTGCATCAAGGGTCAAATAAATGGGATGCTTGACTTGACAGTGCAGAGGTACCCCGCTAGGTTAGGAGAAGATATCTTTGTATTATGAAATGACCTTGTCCAATTTCTTCTGATGTGTGGAGAGGTCAATCGTAGAGGACTTGGATTTGGTTGCAATCTTTCTCTCACTCTGAGAGAGAATCACAAAGAAGACAAAATTCTCGGTCTGAGAGATGAGCTTCCTGCATTTCTTGGCAGAGATCAAGGAAATAGCACTAGGTGGGACTGCCTTAGGAATCCTTTATAAGTTCATGTTCAAAGTAATAATAACACTAGAAGGCCTAGACTCATATACAGCATGACATTTCCATAAATAAGGTTGTCCCAAAAGAACATTACAAACTTTGAGAGGAGCAACGTCACATAATACCTCATCTTTGAAGGGCTTGATGTCATACGACATGTGACACTTTTGGCTGATGTGGAGATCGTTTCCTTGGCAGAGTCGTCCAACGGTGTAGGGTTGCAAGTGCAACGTTTTTGGCAGGGCTAGCCACTTCATGACCTCTTCTAAGATGATTTTATTCTAGCTACTGTTATCAACGATAAATTGAAGTGGGTGCCTTTTACCCACATATGTGAATGAAATAGGCTCTCTCCTTCTTCTGGATTGTCTGGTTCATCGGGATGGACCTTGGTGGTAGCAACGGTGGCACTGTGTTTCGCATCAATGATTTCTCTCCCCTTTCTGGTTCTTACTAAGAGTCGGAACCCTCATCCAATTTAGAGGATTTCACCTCAGCCACCATCAATTTCTTGGAGTGGAAATCAATAGTGTTATGCCAAGGGATCTTATGGAAGTTGCACCATTTCCTGGTATCTTTCTTTGTCTTTCCAGTGTCCTTCTTTGCTTGCGTCCTAGACTAGTTATCTTGAGGTTTTCCATATTTTCTCTGTCCTTTTTTCTACATGTTGGGGCTTCCCTTTACTTGCTTCTATGAGGGGTTCCTAGGCCCAAATTTCCTTGTCTTTTGTTTAATATTTTTCTCGATTTTGACAACATATTGATAGGCCACCCAAGGACGATATGTCCAAAAAATCCATTTCGGCCTGGATGTATCTATGAAGACCACTGTGATACTTGAGCACCAGATGTCACTCAGAATATTTGATAGCCATCTTGGTGCGCAAGGTCTGGAAGATATTTGTGAACTTTTGCATTGCTTGGTCTCTTTCCTATTGCAGTGTGGTCCATTTTGTATATAGGTCACCATAGCTTCCAATAGGGTAGTATTGTTCCTTGATAGTGTCCCTGAAGGACTCCTAGGTGACCTAGACTGTAAATAATGAGGGTTCCTATGTTTCCTTTTTCTCACAGAAAGTCTTTGAACAATCTTTGACACCAATATTTGACATGGGGAACGACTTTGAGGAGCGCAAATGTAATCTTTTCTCTGTTTGAAAAGTTGTGTACATAAAAATACCCTTATAGAAGATTCAACTATTTGTATACAACATCTACATCTATATGACCTTCAAATATGGGAATATCAAAGTTGATTTTTACCTTAAAGGGGGAGGTGCCTCTGTTCAAGGAAGATGTGTCGCATGTTGTTAGTCGTCGAAGGATTTGCACAAAACTATCCATCATTTCATTCCTTTGTTGCATGAGGGCTTCCTCGAGCAACATTTTGAAAGGATCTCTTGTCCCGTCATATTTATTTTCTCCCACCATGAGAGGTCGCTTGGGCGTGTGATATATTTTTTCCTAAAGAGAAACAAGCTTGAGACCCAATTCTTTGTACTCTGACCTCGTCGGGGACATGCATTAAGAACGATAAGGAGCATATCACTCTGGTACCATTGATCCGGATTTTATGAGAAGAACGAAAATGAATACAGATTATTATTATTCTTAACACAAAGACATAAGAATAATAGAGATACAGTAAAATTGGTTTCTATTCAATAAGAAAATGTGTTGAAACTGTAAAATGCAATGGAAAACAAGCTTACTAGAATGGTGGCGGCTTATCTCTGAGAAGAGATGTGACGGTTGTGCTCATTCGCAAGAAGATGGTTACAATGAGTTTGTCCAATCCTTTTTACAATAAACAGGAATGCCAAAACCCTAGACATCCAAAAAAATAACCCTAGGAGATGAAGCGCCAAAAGTCATGTGGGCCCCATTGGGGTAAGCTAGTACATCAAGTTCTCGGGGTAGTAACTTTTGCATGCGATCTTCATTTTAAGAGCACGATAGCCCGTTGGAAATTTATATTCAAGGACTACATATGTTTCCATTAGACTATGACTCGATTTATATCTTGACAATGGCAAGCCCTAAAAACTTTGTTTAGGGCCTCAAAACGGCCCCGGAAGTCAAGGACCCGAAAACTAGGAAAAAACTGCCAAACTGCAAAACTACCACAATAATCCAGTTGGAATAGGTGGGAGTCCACCGACATCCATATAGATCAAATACCTTAATGAAAAGTGAAATACATTAAGGAGAAATGTGGAGTCGACATAGCAAATTTTAAACTCAATCATTATATAATTTAACATCATCGTAAAATCATTCTTTCTCGGTTGTACATTGCCCTTCATTAACATATGAATTCAATTGTTTCCAATTAATAATGTTGTTAAACCATAACCACAACCCAAAATAGCATAAACTGTGAAATATAGGTTTATCTATTATCAGACTAAAAATAAGAGGCATGCACCAATGTCATCTTCATTACCATCACAACTTTGTACCAAAATTGCCAATCATTCTATACTATCAAATAATGATTGATAAATTAATTATACAAAAATTTCATGCAAGTATAATTTGGCCAAATATTGGTTGAACTTAAAAATATTTCAACCAAAAGAAGTAAGAGATTGAGGAAGACGAAAGGAACAGTCATAGCCTGAATGGAAATATCATCATGTGTTCGAATCTAAAAGACTCGAGTTCGATCATGTAGCTTGCAATTAAGGTTTTGAAGACCATGCTTTTAGGACTATTGTATTTAGACTCAGTTTGAACAGATACAAATCAACAGTACATATTAATCTTTCCTTTACCATCTGAATTCTAATCTAAGTGAAGAGATAGTCAATATGAAACCTTTAATTCACGGTTGGATTTAAATCTCCAAAGATTTAGGTTCCAATTGAAAAGGGAACGAATGCATATGATTCAACCAACCCACGTTCGATCTAGTGAGGCTCAAAGCAATGTTTGGTTTAAAACCCGACCCCTTTTAAACCTATATATCTAGGAGAAAGAAAAAAAAAAAAATTTGTATGTAAGCAATATTCTATAAACCCACAACAATATTCAAATCCAAGCCTCAACTTAGCCATAACCCATGTCAAAAAAATTCAACCCATATAACTTTCATAAATACAATAGTAACTTCGGTGTGACCCAATGAATGTGCAACAATTGACACTAAGTGGATTTGAACTTGTACCAATTTTCCAAAGAGAAAGCTATCATGCAAATCAGGAACCACAATAATGAAAACCTCCAAGGATAAATATGTTATTTGGGCTTGACTCCGATCAAAACAAGGACTAGCTTCGGTACCATGACTTGGAAATGTGTTGAAAAATACCAGAATAAGAAAATCCATGAATTTAACCCTCAAAGAGAAATGGGTTATTCCCAAAATGACCAGAGAGTCTAAAACGATAAAACTCAAGTTCGAATCTCAACTACATCCAAAACAGGAACTACCCAAAATCCATTTTTTCATTGCAAATTGATATGGAAAGTGCAAGTGTGGAAAACAAAAATAGAGCTATTATCAACTTTCTATAAACAAACACATTTCTCACTTTTTCTTTCATGAAATGACAGATAAGGGGAAAAGAAGACATTCATGCGCACAGTGATGCTAACCAAAGCCAAATATAACCATATTTTAAAGATAAACATGTATTGCACTAGATTCCAAATCAATTGTGATCTCATACCTTATACAATGATGCTTTATACTAGGGTCGAATTAGTTATCAAACCACTAGGAGTGAATTTCTCAATAAACATAGCTCAAAGCGTTTTTCTCAACTTTCAACAAAGAAAATGACCCAAAACCAAGGCAGAAAGGGAGTGATAGTGAGCAGGACTATGGAGTAAACTCCCATGTCCTAGAACCTATAATGCATGGCCAAATCAATCATGTCACCAACCCAACAAACCATTACAATGAATTCCAAGTCAACAATCCATCCAACATACATAACTCTCACATCATGCGAACTTTACACCATATCAAATCAAATAAACCTTGAACTTGTTTCCATACAATTATCAACATTGAAAAAAACACAATAATATAAAACATATAAAACATATGAATTCAAATAAGGTCATATAATATGCATAACCATCTCCCAATGCCATTCAACCCTATGTAAAGGTTATATCATGTATAGATTATATGTTGAACATGTTCAATATTCAAACTTAAAACAATGATGCTTCAACAAATGTACCTCCTTGATATATTGTGGTTATAGTGTATGCATTACTCATATATATGAGTAATCAAACCAGGAGAAAAACCCTTCTAAATAACAAAACCATGACCTCCCTCAAGTTTGCAAGATGTATAACTTACCTTGCCTTTAACTTGCTTTCATGACCAGAAATTTGAAATGACAATGGTTTGGCATAGTTCCATTGTCATAATTGTAACAACCAATGTTTTTTTGTAATGGATAATTGCACATAATTTGATATTGGCATATGTATCAAATTTATTCATTCTTTCAATTCCATAATGATACTAGAAATTTCATAATTTTTCAAGTAAATATTTTAAACTTCAATCACATGCATAGCAGGATAACCATAAACCATTTCTTCAAGATCTTGAAAACTGAAGTATATCGTGCAGAGGAAAATCTTAAAGGACCAACATTTTTTATTTGATTCTTAGGGACCCCACCTATTAGGTATATAATAGAAATAATAATAGGCTTCGCAATTCTTTGCAAGCTTTCATAGTAGGTGATGATATATTGATTCAACATCCATGAATGAAGATATTGAAGATATTGAAATGAATGAGACATGGGATCATGTTGATCTCCCAACATATAAAACCATCATTCGTGTTAAGTGGGTTTACAAGAAAAAACCAAATGAGAAAGTCAAGGTAAAGAAACATAAGGCAATGCTAATTGCCAAAGGGTTTGCTCAACAACTCGGTATTGACTATGGTGAGACCTTTGCTCCAATAGCAAGGTTGGATACTATTGGAAATATGATAACCATTATATGCCAGAAAAAATGGCCAAATCACCAGATGGATGTGAAGTCAACATTTTTTAATGGAAATTTAGAAGAAGAGGTGTATATAGATCAGCCACCAGGATTTGAAGTAAAAGTCCAAGAGTAAAGAGTGTATAAGTTGAAGAAATGCATGTATGGATTGAAGAAATCTCCAAGATCTTGGTACAGTTGAATTGAATCTTATTTTCTCATCAATGGGTTTAGTAGGAGCAGTAATGAGCCTACTCTTTATACCAAATCAGATCAGCAAGATAAAATTCTTATAGTTTTTCTTTATGTTGATGATCTGATATATACTAGTAATCTAATGTTAGATGATTCCAAAGATACCATGAAAAGAGATATTGAGATGACAGACCTTGTTCTCATGAAGTACATTTTGGGAATTGAAGTTAAGCAATCCACTCAAGGAATTTCCATATGTCAACAAAAGTATGCTACTAACATCTTAAAGACGTTTGGGATGGAGAAATGCAAACCAGCAGAAACACTTATTGCAACAGGAAAAAATTTAAGCAATTAGGATGATGGACTAGTAGTTGATTCAATATTATATAATATGTTTGTACGAAGCCTCATGTACCTTACTGCAATTAGACCTGATGTTATGTATGCAGTTAGTTTTATTTACAAATTTATGGACTCTCCCAAGGACTCTCACTCGAAAGTTGGAAAAAGAATTTTAAGGTATATTGCAGGTACAACTGATTATGAATTGTGATACACAATTTCTGAACACAACATATTTACACGATACACAGACAGTGAATTTACTGGTAGCATTGATGATAGGAAAAGAACCTCAGGATATGCTTTTCATTTAGGCACAAATTTGATCTCATGGGATTCTAAGAAGCAATTCATTGTCTCAATATCTTCTACAGAAGAAGAATATGTAGCAACTACTACAACATCATGCCATGATGTGTGGCTAATAAGACTATTGAAAGATTGCACATGTGAAGAAGGAGACAACTTATATTTTTTGTGACAATAATTCAACAATTGCATTGTCCAAAAACCATGTGTTTCACCAAAAAAGAAAACACATTGACACTCACTATCACCTCATTTGTGAGATTGTCAATAATGGTGACATTTCTCTTCAATTTTATGTATCTAGAGATCATCTAGAAAATATCTTCACCAAACCATTGGGAAGAATTGTTTTTGAGTTTCATAGACAACACTTAGGCATTGTCAATGTTGAACAATGTAGAAATTGAGATTAAGGGCGAGTGTTAAAACATATAATCTCTCTTGTTGATCGAGTATGCACAAATTAGTTAGTTGGGTGATTATTTGATTTGTTTTTTTTCTATTTATGGAAAGTTATTAGCCATTTTTTATTTTTGACCGTATCAAACCTCTAGGGTCATTAAATCTCTATTGCAGAAAATCTATTTAATAATGAGAAGGGTGATCCATGCCCCATAATTTTTCTAGTTCTTTTCCTCATATTTGTCTCTGCTTATCAAATTAACAGATGATAGACGACATTTTGCAATAAGATGTAGAAAACAAATAGATGGTGGTTTGCAAAACGTTAATAACAAATGACGTTATGAACTTACGTTAGAACAAATATTACACATGGAAAATTGTAATAGGGTAAAGAAAAAGGATAAGTGGAAAGTTGTAAGTGGCTCTTAAGAGATGAAGGGATGAGAGGAAATTGTCCCTTGAAAATAATTCCTTCAACATAATAAATGGTGATTGTATCTCATACACCATGTCTCGATGTTATTCAAATTCATCCTATAAAAATATTTATATAAAACTTCAATATCTCATCTTTATTACAATAAATTGAGTTGTTTTGAATTTATATAGATAATAATCAGGGCTAGGAAATTGTACATGATCCAAATGTGAATAAATTAGTGTAGTTAAAAAAATCTTTGGACCCCATAATTTGGGTAATTTGGGACATTCAGAGACTTAAAGCTTCTCCAACACCATACAACAAATGTTCAACACCTTCCAATGCTTCTAATGCGGAGAAACCCAAAACATTTAGCAACCGAAGCTTTGTATAATGCGCCAACCTATGTATTGTCCTCAGCTTCACACATCCAGATGCATCAAGCTCCTCCAAAGATAACAATATTTTCATACTTAGTAGTGCTTCTAACACAAAGTACCCTTACAGTCTTAGCAGCCGAAGCTTTGTACAATGCTCCAACCCACGTATTCTCTTCAGCTTCACACATCTAGATGCATCAAAATCCCTCCAAAGATACCAATGTTTCCATACTTGGTGGCACTTCTCTAAAGCTTTGCACAATGCACCAACCCACGTATTCTCTTAAGTTTCACACATTTATTTGTGTAAAATTGCACCAAATATACCAATGTTTTCTTACTTCGGAGCGCTTCTAATGCAGAGCACCCAAAAATACTTAGAAGCCGAAGATTTGGAAAATTCTCCAACCTATTGGGTTGCTGACAAGACACCTTGCAATTACATTTGTTTGGGAAGATATTTCTCAAGCGTTTGGCTTTCCATATGCCTAGAAACGCTTGAGAATATCCTATTTAAATGAAGAATATTGTGAGGAGCTTCATGAGACTTGTAAAATCATTTCTCCATCTGGCTTAGCAATAAAGATTTATCATTGCCCCTCTTGTAAAAGCATTTCTCCATTTGGATTAGCAATAAAGATTTATCATTTCCCCCATTTATGTCCATCTCTATTATGTTGTGTGTGATTCTTTATATTTCTCTATTTTTGTCTTTGTTCATGAATTTTTTTTGCAAGATGAATGTACAACAAGTGGTATTGGAGCTGAAGTCAAGGGAAGGTATGTGAGATTTAATGGAAGATTGTCATTTGTACACAGAGAAGGAGAAACATAGTTACCGACTTAACAAGAATTGTGACCTTAAAACGACAACATTGACGTAAAAAACACATTTTTGCATAAAAAATACAAAAATCAACCCTAGAATCAAAAAGTGGTACTATCGATAGCACCATTTTTTTTGGAGGTGGATAAAATTGCAACTTGTTTGAAACTGTGGCCTTGACAAGATGACAAACCTTAAAATTGACCCTCGAATCGAAAAGTGATGTTATTAATAGCACCAACTTTATTTTTGGAGTTAAAACTATGACTTAATTGGAATTGTGGCATTGACAATAGATACCATTGCCAAAAAACACCTTGAAATTGACTCATAAATCAAAAGTGGTGTTAGCTAAAAATTAACTAACTATTTTTTTTAATAAATTTACATTAAAAAAAAAACTATATGTGCCCTCGGTGCCTATGGAATGTAATTCTCTCATTAGTGAAATAGAAGTTACAATTTGTTTTAGGGAAAAATATGACATTAAAAAAGAAATCGAAAAAATAACAAATGAATAAATGAAAAATAATACATTTTCTTTTGTTAAAATGAAAAAAGTAACGATTTTATTTTTATTTTTTTTAAATTTGTGTTTTGGCTAATGTTTTTAGGTTTTTTTTCTAAAATTTGTTTTTTTTTTTTTTTTTTTTT
>SNQJ01S0038940.1:40594-53036 GCA_010110895.2 Picea sitchensis | reverse complement strand
CAGAAAAATTGAAGTCGCAAAGGGTATATGCGATCAATCGATCTTTATCAACCAAGGGAATTTTGTCCAGGTCAACAGGAGGAGGAAGAAAAGGATTCTCTTCTTCTTCTGCTTGTCTTGGCTTTGACACCATTTCAGCAACAGTACCTGCAATAAACATTATGTTAGTGGGGTAGACTGAACTTTGGATGAAGGTGGCAACTGTGGATGAAGGTGGCGGAAGAGTAAAAATTTCTGGCGCGATGGACGAATAGTGAATGAAGAGGGTAAACGGTAGTTTTATTTAAAAATGGGGTCGGTTGGACGCGGGAAAACGGTCAACATGACAACGGGTATATTATCCAGTTATTAATGGACAACGGGCCACTTGGGGGTGATATGGTAGGTGACGGTGGCCAAAACATACGGATGGTTGACGTGCCTGCTAGGAACTGGAGGCGATGGGAAGTGAAAGTCGCCATAAGGGGTTGGTCATGAGTGGAAAGGGTAAAGGACTGACAACAGGGACTGACAGCAGTTATGAGATGGGACACGACCGCGGGAGAAAGTGGAACAAGTGGACTCAGTGGAGGATGACGTCCAGGAGTGGCGGACTGTCAGAAAGCATGTGGGGGATAGGACTTCTGGACCAATAGGGCCATGCCACATGTAACAAAGGGCCCGCCAAAAGGAATATTCGTTCCGGACCCCCCCCCTTTGGTTAAAAGCAGAACACTAGGGGGGGTCCGAAATTCATTGTGAGCCATAGATCTGCGCACTTATTTCCTAGCCACAGATCTTAGCGCGCTCCTTAATACTCATTCTGGACCCCCCCTCTCAGTTAAAAGAAGAACGGAGGGGGGGGTCTGGAATCCATTATAGACCGTTGATTTAAGAGCTCATTCCAGAGTCGTCCAGATGAGCCCTCGTGTTATTATCGATTCCAGACCCCCCCCCCCGGTTAAAAGTAGAATGGTCGGGGGGGTCCGGAATGCCCTGTGAGCCGTAGATCTTAGTGTCGTGATCTGGGTCGTTGATAAGTGAAAGAAACATAGATCAGGAGCGAATGTCGCATACACTTGGGGAAAACTTAGGATAAGAGCCATTTTATGGGTTTTTCTTCATTTTACAAAGGAACACCACCATGGGCTTAGAACGACTACTTTCTAAGCATTTGGAATACTCTTGATTTCAAACTGGTTTTAATGGTCTTCGAACAATGAAGAAACTGACCTACATGCTAACCTATCTTCCAAGGACAATTAACCCAGATTAAACTGTTGGGTTAAGAAATTACTCTTCCTAAGGGCTATCTGACCAGGATTAGACAGTCTGGTCAGATTTATTCACTAATCTAACCTAAGGGTTATCTGACCCGGATTGGACAGTCTGGTCAGATTTATTCACTAACCTAACAACATTAAATTTAAAAGAACTTGGCCATGCTTGAAAGGTATGGCCAAGTCATTGTTATTGCATGGGGCTTTTCCTTTAATTATTTTATGCCCTTTTTTCTTTTCCTTTTCTTTTTCTTTTTCTTTTCTTTCTTTTTCCTTTTTACAAATTATTTGAAGAACGAAATATTATTTGTCAACAAAATCACTAGATACAGATCATATCCTAGTCATCGATTGATTCCCATAATTTATGGGGTGATAACACACCCCACCAAAAAAAATAGTGCTACTAGTAGCACCTGTTTTTTTATTGCGAGGTAAAAATAGTCACTAAATGTGAGCTCTAAAGAAAGATAAATCTAGAGAGTTATTGTTAAGTCGGTAACTTTTGTTGAGATTATGTTGCAAGGCAACCAAGGGTTTGGCACTCTATCTATTAGGAGGAAAAACTCTATGAGTCTGAAAGGTTGTTGGACACTGAAGAGAAAGGTCGACAAGGTGGTGACGTTGGAAGCCTTGGAGTAAGGTTTCTTCTTGGGTATATTGCTTATGCATGTCAAATTCTACAATTTGGAGGATGCACACGAAGTGTTTGACATAATGTCTCAATAAAATGATCATAGACAATTATGATGAGTTGTGGGAGGAAGAAGAGTTAGATCTGGTGGTGATGGTGGCAAGTAAAGCATTGAAGTGGAGTGTTGATGGACTTACTCAAATTCAAAGAAATGGTGAAAGTTTTGAATGCAAAGTTTGAGATGGAATTATTTTAATGTGAATGGGCATACCATTGTAAGACCTATTTAGGCATCCATACCTCGGTTTTGAAATGTCATTGGTAAAGTCTAGATGACCTAGGTGATAGGGGGAGCATGTAGTATTCTCATATACACTGACTTTGAGGGAATTTTGGCTATATTTGGTTATGGGAAACCCCAAGGGGGAGGGGGGAAGGAAGTTATGTCAAAAGTCATGGTTTCGGGCACATGGTTTTTGGTAGCTCATGTTTTTAAAGCTCATGTATTGTATGTAATGAAACCTTTAAAGGACTTGGAATACTCCATTGAAATTATCCTGGAGGTGAGAGGTGAAGGTTCACTTGGTTGAGTTGGTCAGATTTGATCAAGGGAACAAAGTTTATATTTTTATTACTTGTGGTGATGGAACTAAGGGATGTAGATTGTGGGACCCTGTTGTCCACAAATCATCTGTAGCAGAGATATGTATCATGAGAAGTTATTCAAGATCACAAAAGGATATTTGTTTGCAAACTCAAGGAATCATTGTATAGGCTAAGGTAACCAGGCACTGGTACAATGATCCAAAGTTTATTAATAAGTGAGTATGATCAAATGTGTGTCTATGGCATATTCATTATGTTGGTGTTATTTTGATGATATGTTTGTTGCAAGAAAAGCATGGTTGAGATCAGTAGGTTAAAGGCTCAATTGGCCAAAATGTTTCAGATGAAGGATCTAGGAGAAGCAAAACAAAATCTTACACATAGAAGTACACAGAGATAGGAAAAATGGTAAGTTGTGAGTATCACAAATATGTTGTGAAGATACTGATGAGATTCAATATGAACAATGTGAAACCGATAAATATCCCTTTAAATTTCCATTGTAAGCTTTATTCAAGTTTATGTCTTGGTAGTAAGGAATAAAAGAATTATATGTCTTGTGTACAATACAATAGTAAGATTGGTGTTTACTATAAAATGTTCAAATATTTCACTTGCAGTTGGTGTTCTCAGTGGACACATGGAAAAACCAAGTAAATAGCATGGAAATGGGTGCTTCGATATCTGAGAAGCAAGAGTATCACCTACAGTGGATGTGGTGATTTAGTCTGTAGTTATGATGATTCAGAAGATTTGGAAAAGAGGAGATCTACCTCAAGTTTAGGTTATTGATGGAGTTGGAGTGGTCTAGACTTGAGAAAATTGTGTAGACATGTTCAGGCAACCATAATTGTTAAAGAAGTTGCAGTGGTGTTTTGGTTTCTCTTGGCTTGCGGGAAAATGTGATGATCAATTCGTTGGGAAAGGTATCATAAATTTGTTGTCAAGGTGGAGATTGTTGGGTGGTGACAATACACCTTATAGTTACATTCGTTTGGGAGGAGGTTTCTCAAGTGTTTGACTTTCCATATTTTTGGAAACGCTTGAGAATCTCTTGTTTAAATGAAGACTCCTGTGAGGAGCTTCTTGAGACTTGTATTTATTTCGAAATTGGTTGAACAATAAAGAATATCATTGCCTCCATTTTTGTTCCTCTCTGTTATATTGTGTAAGATGTTTTATATGTCTCTATTATTTTCTTTTTTCTATGTTCATGAATTTTGTTTGCAAGATGAATGTACAACACAATCCGCGCATGCTCTTCAGTTTTACACATCCAGATGCATAAAACTCAACTCCTCCAAAGTACAAATGTTTCAATACTTAGCATCGCTTCTAACATAGAGCACAAATTAACATTTACGATTCCAAGCTTTCCCCTTCATCAACCTCCTTTCCAATGTTTCTATACTTGACAACACTCTACACCGTTCCAACCCGCGTATGCTCTTCACCTTCACATATTCATTTGCATCAAACTCCTCCAAAGATACTAATGTTTCCATACTTGACTTCTCCCATAATACCAATGTTTCCAAACTTGGCATCGCTTTTAACGCAAAGCACCCAAAACACTTAGATATCGATTTTTCCATAGTTGGCAGTTCTTCCAACTTAGAGCAGCTACTCACAGTTAGAATTCGAAGCTTTGCCCACTGCACCAACCCCTGTATTGTCAATATCTGCCAAACACTTCCGAAGATTCCAAAGTTTCCATACTTGGCAACTCTTCTAACTGAGAGCATCCACTAACATTCAGCTGCTGAAGCTTTGTACAATGTGAATCGCTTTCCCTTTCCTACAATGTGTTTATTCGCTCCCTAACACTCAGAAACCTTAAATTCTTCAATTTCTTCATCCGAATCAAGGAAGGCAGGGAAGAGTATGGACAATTTGTCTAGCTGAGCATAACATATTTGGCAATAACACCCTCTCCCAGATGCGTTTCATGCCAATACCTTCAGTATTAAGAATATGCAACCTACCCATACAAATACGGCCCAATTCATCATCGTAATCATTGCACAGTTATTGCCTCTACATTCTGGAAATAAGACCGTTATTACTTGTTTATTCTTGGAAAATTATGATGAATAGAAAAATTGTTCTGAACAATCTGTAAAGAATTGAATCACTGAACACTGACAGATGATTGTTGTAACAAATCACCAATGACGTTATATGTCCAACTGCAAATACGACGCGTCCATGAAGATGCTTCAATATCTCTTCCGAAATCTTTTAGGTGGTCGTGCATACGTATCACATTTCGAGTGCCCACTTCTACAAGAGATTTGTTGTGTAGATTTTGTTGTTGTGCAGATTTTGAAGTCCCCGCCTTCCTTTCCAGTCTGATTTGTTCCATATGTTTATGGCCTGATTTGATGGCGTCATAACTAAATTTTAAGACTGTTCTTTATCTCAATGGGAAAACTCCTCGTTTGGTTTTTCCAATAAGATATGTCTCTTCCATAAAGATGCGTCCTTGTTACTTTCAAAGATAAGGGAAATCCTTACAGGCTTCTAAGAATTTATATACCAGATGTTTTCGACTAATCTTAAGCCTATGAGAATATGTTGATCTCTAATGTAATCAATATTATGCTCCCTGAATAGAGATCATGAGTAATAGGTAAAAGTGCCTTCACATAATTCAAGTTGTCTACATCATCTAAGATTACTCAGGCCTTAGAAGATTTGAGAGACCTTCCGAGCATCATTTTACCTTCATCAACACTGTTTACTTGCTTCTCCAATCCGGTCAAGCTCTCTGCAATGACTCTAAAGAGGAAGTTTTAGCTGCATTATCTCACACTTCGTACAAAAAGAAGCATCTATGATAATCTGATCTGGTCTCTTCCTATTGAAGAAATGTTTTGGAAACGTTGTTGGTCGTAAGCCATCTAAACCCGAGATCCCAAAGATTCGAGGTTTCCGGATTTTCCGTCACTTCAACAAAACTGTATTTTCAAAATCTGTTAACTTGTAATTTAAAGTTGTTGGATGGTCGACCATGGGCAAGTCTGGCTTTTCTAGCATTTCCTATAGACACTTAACCACCTCATCTCGGAGCTCCATCTCCAAATACAACTAATGAGAAACAAACGTCTATGTTCTCAGAAATCGTCGGATCTATAGTGCACGCAGTCTACTCTGCGCAACTACGATGCACCAAACCAGCTACGCGATAGAGTTCTCAAAACACTGTGCCAGTTTGTTGCACGCTATGAATACACGCATTTAAATAAATTATTTATCAATGTGGAATAACGCAGTGTTATGCTTAGCACATAAACTCAGAAATAAGACAGAAACTTGTCAATACACAAATGCTTGATATTAATAAACTTTGACGCAGTGCACTAATACAAAATACAATGACAAAGATGAGCTTCAGCTCCCATGACTTTTTCTGCTCCTCAGCTATTGTTGGTTCGATTGTTCTCTCTACCTCTCTCTCATGCTCTACATACTACATCTATCTCTATCTCCCGACTAACTAAATGACCCTGACTTATATAAACTCTGGCTGAAACTACCTACAGAACTGAGACCAACTCAACATTAAACACTACTATAAGTACGACTGACTCTTCAACCACTTAATTGAATTCGAGAGGATAGAAATCGGCTCCATTTATAGCTCTCTTGCTTGCCGACTGACTTTTGAGCAAACGTGTGACTATGCACACTGTTTGACTGACATTTCGGTTGACTGACAAACAACTAAGAAAAAGACTGACAGACAAATCGACGGAGGCATGAAGATCTCACCGACTTGTAATTATAATTTTCAACAGTCCCCCTTAATTATAAGTTGGTGGGATTACAAAAGAAAGTTACATCAAAAAATTGAGTTTTTCATTTTACTGTCACTCATTTGTTACTACGCGGACTCCCAGACTATCGCATAAATGCTAAAATGCATCTCTTTCTAAAGCCTTTGTAAAAATGTCTGCAATTGGTTCTTTTGACCTGCAAAATTCTAAACAGATCTCTTTATTGTTCATCAAATCTCTGATGAAATGATACCTTGTATCAACATGCTTGGTTTTCTTGTGAAACACATGATTCTTTGATAACATGATGATTGAATTGTTATCACAGAATATTGTTGTTGGTTCCTGTTGTTCCTGCAACAAATCTTTTAACATCCTTCTCATCCATACTGATTGACAAGTTGCACTTGTAGTTGTAACGTACTTTGCTTCTGTTGAAGAAAGAGTTACTATGGGTTTCTTCCTTGGTTCTTATGATACCATACATGTTCCAAAATTAAATGTGTACCTTTAGGTGTTTTTCATGTCATCAATATTGCCTCCACAATCACTGTCAATGTATCCAGTGAGTCTAAAATCTTCTGAAGTGGAGTACTTAATGCCAAAATMTTTTGTTCCATTCACATATCTCAGGATTCTCTTCCATGCCTTCCAATGTGATTCTTTTAGAGTTTCCATGAACCTTGAGATTAGGCTCACTCCATACATGATATCAGGTCTTGTCATTGTGAGATACATAAGACTTCCTACCAATATTTTAAACAGTGTGGGGTCCACCTTGGAACCTTTATCTTCCTTGCTTAACTTCAATCATGTTATGACAGATGTTGGTGTTGCTTTTGAATTCACCATATTGAATATTTTCAATATTTCATGCGCATACTTGGACTATGAGATAAATATACCAATTTTTGACTGGTGTACTTCTATTCCCAAAAAATATCTCATAATCCCCAAATCATTCATTTCAAATTCATCCTTCATGACTAACTTGAATTCTTCTATGCCAAAATTACCTGTAAATATCAAATCATCCACATATAACCAAACATTTAACATATTACCTTGTTGATTTGGTTTGATGTGCAGTGTTGGCTCATTTTCACTTCTCTGAAATCCATTATGTGTCAGATAGGAATCTATGCGACTGTACCATACTCTTGGAGCTTGCTTTAGACCATATAGTGATTTCTTCAATATGTATACTTTGTCTTCTTGTCCTGGAACGTCATAACCTTGTGGTTGTTCCACATATACTTCTTCTTCTAAGTTTTCATTCAAGAATGTTGACTTTACATCCATATGATAAATTGGCCATTTGTATTGCGCGGCAATTGTTAACACGGTTCTGATTGTGTCCATGCGCGCAACTGGTGCAAATGTTTCATTGAAATCAATTATAGGTTGTTGTGTAAATCCTCTTGCAACTAACCTTGCCTTGTACTTATGTACTTTTCCTTTTGCATCTTGCTTGGTTTTATAAATCCACTTGACACTTATAATTTCCTTGTCTTTAGGTACATCAACCAATTTCCATGTTTGACTGCTCTCTATGCATCTAATTTCTTTATCCATGGCTTGTGCCCATACATCATCTTTGACAGCTTCTTCAAAGGTTAATGGATCATCTATTTGTGAAAACAGAGCAAAAACTGAAAATGAATTTGTTGCGTCTTCATTATAGATGTCACGTAGACTTCTTGTCTTTCTTGGTAACAGACTTGCTAAAGTTGGATCTAGAGATGTAGAACTACTCGGACTGTTTGTTGGAGTTTGTTGCGCTCTAGGTGTAGACTATGCACCTGTTGTTCTTACTGGAGTATTCTTCGCGGTAATTTGCCTCGTAGTTCCAGATGTAGATGGGACTGCTCACTGACTTGTGCATGGTATTTGAACCACTTCATCTTATGTGGCATCATGCTCCATTGCATCAATAATTTTTACTGTCTTTGCTACACTCCCATCCCATGCTTCATTCTCCACGAACTGAACATCACGGTTGATTATGAATTTTCTTGCGACAAATTCATATAGCTTGTATCCCTTTGTTTCTTCAGAATACCCAACAATTATACATTTTTTCCCTTTGTTGTCCAGCTTCCTTCTCAGCTCATCTAGAACATGTGTGTATGCGATGCAACCAAAAACTTTTAAGTGCACCACATTATGCTTTGAACTTGTCCAGGCTTCTTGAGGAATTATGTTCCTCACACTCTTCATTGAACATCTGTTTAAGATGGATACTGCATTTGCTACTGCCTTAAACCAATACTCATTTGAAAAATGTTTTCCTTTCAAAATATTGCGCACCATTTCCATGATGGTTCTCTTCTTTCTTTCTGTGACACCATTCTGTTGTGGTTTGTATCGCATGGTAAATTTCTTGTAGATGCCATGAACTTTACAAAAGTTCTGAAATTCTCTTGACATGTATTCTCCTCCTCTGTCAGTTCTCAGATACTTGATGTAATAACCACTCTGTTTCTCCACAAGTGATTTAAACTGTTGAAAACAACCCAATGTGTCAAATTTATGCTTTAGAAAATAAATCCATGTCTTTCTTGAGAAATCATCAATGATGTTAGAAAATATGTATTGTCTCCTATTGAAGGAGTTTTCGTTGGTCCACAAATGCCTGAGTGTACTATTTCCAGTGGATTTTTTTCTCTATAAGACTTTCCAATTGGAAGTGATTCTTTGAGTTGCTTGCCAAATATGCAGCCTTCACATATCATTTCTGGTTTTTCAATCAATGGAAAACCTTTTACCATTTCCTTTGTTTGTAGCAGCTTCAGACCTCCAAAGTTCAAATGTCCAAATCTGAAATGTCATAGCCAAGAATCATCCTGTATTTTAGATTGGAATGTTATCTGTGATTGTGTGCCATTTTCTCCTTTCTTGATACTGCGTGCATTGTTTCCTTCATTAGAATTGTGTGCATTTTCTGTTGTAAATGCAGTGTCTAACTACGCATTTTTTAGTTTACCAACAGTTTGCATTGTATTCTTCTTCTTGGTCGGATTCAATGTCAATGGGAACATCCTGTTACTTGTCATCTGGATTTTTTCAATAAGTAGATTGCTTGGGCATTTATCCATGATCACACAATGATTATCTTCCATGTAGATTATGTATCCTTTTTGTAACAGTTTTCATGTACTCATTAGATTATGCTTCAGACCAAAAACATAATATACATCAAACCTAACTTTTTGTTCTCTTTGTCTAGTTAAAATGTTTATACTACCTTTGCCTAAGAGAGTGACTTGGATATCTATTCCAAGTGTAACCTTGGTTTGGACTGACTCATCCAAACTAGAAAATAATTATGTGTTTCATGTCATGTGGTTACTGCATCCTGAATCTAAATACCATATGTCACAAGGACTTGCTTGAACAACATTGCTATCAATTGGTGACACTTTTTAGGAATTTCTACTACGCTAGTCATTGCTACAGCATGTGCCATAAACATAGGGCGAGTTTGATTATTTGTGTTGTTTGAATGATCTTGACTTTGCTTGTTATGATTCTACTGTCTCTTCATGCACTCATATGCATAGTGTCTGTACCTTTTACAGTAATGGCATTGAATATTTGATTTGTCAGTTCTATGAAAACTTGACTGACTGGTACTTGGGTTTTGACCTCCTCGACCAATATTTCCAGGATTGCTATTGCATCCACTTCTGTCAGAACTTCTTCCTATGCCTCTAGAGTTATCTATCCCCCTTCCTCTTCCACGGCTTATAGATGACTGAGCGTAAAATGCATTCTCTAATGACATATTTGATCTATTCAATATGTGTTCATGATTGATGAGGGAAGATTGCAATTCATCTAGGTTGAACTTACTCAAGTCTTTGCCTTCTTCTAGAGTCACAAAAAGGGTGTCAAATTTAGGAGGAAGACTCCTACGAACTTTCTCAACAACTTTTATGTCTTCTATGATTTCACCATGACACTTAATCTGATTTATCAGATGAATTACATGGGTGTATAAATAATCTACTGTGTTTGAATCTTTCATTGACATGATTTCAAAATCTCTTCTAAGAATATGCAGTTTTGCAATCTTTACTTTGTCCATGCTCTGATAAGAGTTTTGTAATGTGTCCCATGCTTCCTTGGATTGCTTTGTTGATGMAACTCTTGGAATTATTCTCTCATGCATGGCTTGATGTATGTAAAACAATGTMTTTCCATCCTTCTTTCTTTGATMTTTCAAGACATCTCTCTCAGCTTGTGTGAGGGCATTGTATGTTACATGATCTATTGGTTCCACATAGCCATTCTTAACTATCTCTCATACGTCTTGAACTCAGAATAGTGYCTTCATGGTCAAGGAGCACATCTCATAATTATTTCCTGTAAAAGTGGGAGGTTGCAAATTTGAGGTAGAAGCCATATTTCACTTTTAAACAGTGTTTCTGCTCTTGAACTTGTTTTGATAGAACCTGCTCTGATACCAGATCTCAGAAATCATCGGATCGATAATGCACATAATCTACTCTGCACAACGGAGTTTAAAATACTGTGCACCAAAAAGGCTACGCGACAGAGTTCTCAAAACACTATGCAGTTCAAGGACTGTCAGTTTGTTGTGTGGTGTGAATACACACTTAAAGAAATGATTTATGAATGTGGAATAACGTAGTGCTATGCTTAGCACATAAACTCATAAATAAGACAGAAACTTATCAATACACAAATGATTGATATTAATAAACTTTGGTGCAGTGCGCGAATACAAAATACAATGAAAGAGATGAGCTTTGGCTCCAATGACTTCTTCTGCTCCTCAGTTGTTGTTGGTTCTCGACTATTCTCTCTAACTCTCTCTCTCTCTCTTTCTCTGCATACTACATCTATCTCTATATCCTGACTAACTAAATGACCCGAACTTATATAGACTCTAGTTGAAACTACCTACAAAACTAAGACCGACTTAACATTAAACACTACTATAACTATGATTGAATCTTCAACCACTTAATTGAATTCGAGAGGATAGAAATCGGCTCCATTTATAGCTCTCCTTCTTGTCTACTGAATTTTGAGTAAACGTGTGACTATACACTTGCAGACTGTCAGAATGTCTGACTGACATTTCAGATGACTAACAAACTACTAACAACAAGACTGACAGACAAATCGACGAAGGTGTGAAGATCTCACTAGCTTGTAATTACAATTTCCAACATATGTTTATTTACTAGAAATAAAATACTACCATATCAATAACGAAGATTGATTTCTCACCCAATATATCAAGTTGCGAGCTCGAAACCACTGATGTCTAGAACATGAGAAAGTGCATTTCTTTAATTTTAAATAGTGTTTGAATCATATCGCAACTTTCTTTCATGATTTATCTTCTATGTTAGTCTTTTTAAGGCTTGAGCATAAAATGCATGGTTTCCTACAGTTATAGGTAGTTGGTTGGTAGTTTTAGTAATTAGACAGTTATATACCTAACTTCAGTGTAAGTAACTAGAAACAACCACATTTAAGTAAAAAGTGGTTGATATACTCAGATTGGCACCATTAATTTTAAAGGATGGAAAATGGTGCCGATGACATATATCAACCACTTTTTACTTAAATGTGGTTGTTGCTAGTTGACGACCGACATGTGGAAAGAATAATAAAGAATTAATGTATTGATACATTATTATTGTATTAATTAACTTTTAGTATCAATGTATAAATTAATATATTAATATACTAATCAAAATATGATCTAGGTGGATATCGGTGGCCACCCACCTTTTCCAAATGGCTCAAAACAGTTTTTTGGCAATTTTGGCAATTTACTATTTTTAGCAGGTTTTAACTTCTGGGGCCATTTTGAGGGCCCAAATGAAGGTTTTTTGATATAGAGGTTCTCAATGATATCCAAAGGCATGATTGAACCCCCAAAATGAATCTCCTCGACGATACCTTTCCAACGAGCTATCACACGCCTAAAACGGAGATCGTATGCAAAAGTTACGACCCCGGGAAGTTGATGTACTACTCACTTACCCAAACGAGGCCCACATGACTTTTGGCGCTTCATCTCCCAGGGTTAGGTTTTTGGATGTCTAGGGTTTTTGGCATTCCTGCTTATTGTAAAAAGGCCTTCAGAGCCTCATTGTAATCATCTTCTTGCGAATGCGAGT
>SNQJ01S0038940.1:19461-40447 GCA_010110895.2 Picea sitchensis | reverse complement strand
ATATATTTCTGTTATATTATTGAATATCTGCGATATCGTTGTGCATTTCTTTATTATATCTTCGATCTCATTTCGTGCCGAAAATAATCCAGATCAAAATATTAATGTATTCATTAATTATTACCTTAATGTAAGGTAAAAAACTAAGTATTAATACATTACATTAATACTTTAATGTATACTATAATGTATTGATTAATTAATAAATTTTAAACTATTAATACATTAAATACATTAATAAATACATTAACACATTCAATGCAATTAAAACATTAAATGCATTAATAAAGATATTACTAAAGTAGTAATACAATGAACTTAATGTATTTAGTAATACATTAATAAAGTATTAATACATTAAAAATGCATTATTACATTAATGTAGTGTATAAATTAAAGTATTAATACATTAATGTATAATGTAACATATTAAAGTACTAATATATTAATAATGTAATTTATTAATTAAATAATACATTAAGAGATCGGTAAAGTAATAATACACTAATAAAGTAATGCATAAATAATATATTATTAAAGTAATAATACATTAATAAATACATTATTAATAATGCATTTCTTAACCCCTGGATGGGGTGCCACCTCGCCAGAGTCCGTGAACACATGGAACCAAGCAGCCAGGGGAGTTATTAACCACGACCGCCAGTCCACAACCATTAACCACCACATGGCGCACACCATGAGGACAGTAATGGTAGTGTGCCTAGACAGCCAGGCCGGGTTAATGGTCGTGCGAGCAAGCCAAACCAGGCGTACCAGGCCTACGATGGTTGTCAACTCAACTCTAATGGCTAGGGGGGATGTCAACTCACGAGGGTGCAGTAATAAACGGGCAATTTCCCTGGTGCATTAATCTATTTTCCCTCCACCTTGGTTCATGCTCTTCGGCTCCACTAGGCGCTTCTGCATCGTCATCCTCTGTGTATTTCTCTCAGGCGCTCTCCCCTCTTACCCACCCATCACCCCATGCCTTAGTTATGTTGCCCCCTACAATTGTGTTGGCTCGGAGGCCCTCTATATGCTCCACTAGCTCGGCCCCCACAAGCTTCTTCTCTGCAATTTCACGAGTTTCTCCCTGCTCTCGGCCTTTTCTAGCTTTTCCAAGTACCATATCACCACCTCCCTACCCACATCCCAAGGCCTCCACACCCATACTAGCATGTCGAGAGAAAGAGGGAAATCTAAGAGGGGTGTGCAATACTACAACACCCTCTCCAAATGCAACAGACTCTCCCCCTCCAAATTAGCTCTCATTCCTTGTTTTACTAGCCCAAGGCACAACAACCAGAGGTTGTTAGAGGCGCCTTCGTCCACCCTTCATATGCTCCATGGCTTCAGTCCGGTTAAGGAGGAATCACCACCTTCGTGCACACGCATTCCTTCGTCCACCCCTCATTTTATCCATGGCGGCAGCTTGGTTAAGGAGGAAGCGCCACCTTCGTGCGCATGAATTCCTCTGGCCACTAGTCTCTTGGCCCCCCCAAAACTCAATCTGCAAGACCCTTATTATAGAGATGGTAGTTGCATGGTGGAGGAGGAAATCCCTCCAAGCTAGCAGGTGGAGGAAAACACAACGGTCTCCAAAGAGGAAAACATAGTGGTCACCAGCAAGGAAAAGAAGGAGGATCAACCCCAACAATTTGCAAATCGCCTTACGAAGGAGCACCTCCAACTTAACTTTGAAATCCGGGAAAAGAAAAAGATGATCAAATGCACTCTCAGCACATCCTCGGTCAAAGAATGGAAATTTTGTTCGACACACTGGCGGACGCTCCTGCGCAGACTTGATGCCCAACATGCGGCCAACAGTTCACCCCTGTCTACAAAATCCATGGACAACCAGGCTCGCCAATGGAGTAAAGTCTCCAGGTTATTGTTCTTCGTTCATTATAGTTGCAGGCTTAATTTTTTAGTTTACTCTAGCAGAAGACTAGATGGACATACAGTTTTCTTGTACACTATGCATACAGTTTTGTTCATAGATGGTCCTAGAGGCCACCCAAATACTGTTCATACATTTTTTCTCATGCAGCTAGGATGCATAATTTTGTTAAGTTGGTTTTGTTCAAACAGTTCCAATTCATAAGAGGATGGGTCAAACTTGGAGCATCTAAGAGCCACCTATTTTGGTTTCCCTTTTGTGGCAAAACAGGTGGCTCACACTTCGCAATGTATGGCTTACACATATTATTAATACAAGGATCCTCTTTTATTTACAAAAAAAAAAAAAAATGCATTTCTTAATATTATTAATTAACTAAACCATTAATATTGATATTAAAATATTAATACTAAAGTATTAATACATTAAAACATTAAAAAATAATTAACACTTTCATAAATAAACACGTTATTAATGTATTAATATCTTAATAAATACATTATTAAAATATTAATACATTAATAATGCATTATTAAAGTATGAATACATTAATAATTTAATTGATAATGATTGTTTTGACCATGACCATGGTTAACTTTGGTAGACCTTGGTTGACTTTGGGAAGGAAAAGTTCAATATAGTCGACATGGTTAATTTACATTATTGTATAATATAACATATTAATTAATTGATACATTAATAATGTAATGTATTAATTAATTTATCATTAATATATTTTTAATTAATACATTGTTAAAGTACTAATACAATTTTAAAGTAATACATTAGATACATTATTAAATACATTAACACATTAAATATAATTAAAATATTAAATGCATTAATAAATACATTAAATTAGTAATACATTGACCATTTAATAATACATTAATACTTTAAAAATATAGTATTACACAAATGTAATTTTTAAATTAAAATACTAATACATTAATGTATAATGTAACATATTAAAACACTAATTTACATTAATAATAATGTAAATTATTAATTATTTAGTGCATTAACACATTGTTAAAATATTAATACACTAATGAAGTAATGCATGAATAATACATTATTAATAATGTATTTATTAATATTATCAATACACTAAAACATTGATATTAATATTAATTATATTAATATTAAAATATTAATACATTAGAAATGAATTAAGACTTTAATAATACATTATTAAAGTATTTATATCTTAATAAATACATTATTAAAGTATCAATACATTAATTCATTATCATGCTTGACTATGGTTAGCTATGATCATAGTTTCTTATGGTTGACCATGACCATGGTTAACTTCCCTAAACCTTCACTATGCATGACCTTCACTATGATTGACTTTGGTTGACCATTATCGGAGTTGATTTTGGTTGACCATGGTTGACAATGGTTAACCATGTTTGACAATTGTTGTCTGTAGATGATCATGGCTAGCCATGACCATGACTATGGATGGCATTAATCCATTAATGCATATTGTAATGTATTAAATAATTAATTCATTATTAATTAATACCTTGAAACATTAATAAAGTATTAATACATTAATAATGCATTATTATATCAATGTAATGCATAAATTAAAGTATTAATTTACATTAATGTATAATGTAACTTATTAATTTATTGATACATTAAAATTAATATATTGCTTAAGTGTTAATACATTGACCTTACTTACCTTAGTAATACATTATTAGGACTTTAATGACCTTAGTAAATAGCCTAGGTCGAACATAGCCTTAGTAAATAGCCTAGGTTGAACATAGTCTTAGTAAAGTATTAATGCATATCCTTAATACATAGCCTTAATAAATAGGCTATGTCAAACATAGCCTATGTATTAATAAGATATTAACAAATAGTATTAATAATGTTTCAATGTGAGTACAAGGTCATAGCCTTGTCGTCATGAGGCTATGTTCATCACATCGTAGCGACAAGCCTATGTCCATCACATTGCGATGAAAAGGTTATGTTCGTCACATTGTGACGACGAGGCTATGTTCATCACATTGAGATGACAAGGCTATGTTCGTCACATTGAAATGAAAAGGATATGATTATCACATTGTAACAACAAGGCTATGTTCATCACATAGCGACAACATGATTATGTTCATCACATTTCGACAAAAAGTCTATGTTCGTCACATTACGATGAAAGGATATATGTGTTACATTGTGACGAAGAGGCAAAGTTCATCGCATTGCAACAACAAGGCTATGTTCATTACAGTGCAAATATAAGGGTATGTTCCTCACATTATGATGGTGAGGTCATGTTCATCACATGATATTTGCATCACATTGTCACGAAAGGATATTTGTGTCACATTGCGACGATGAGGCTATGTTCATCACAGAATATTTTCTTCACATTTCCATGACAAGGCTATGTTTATCACAAGATATCTATGTGACATTGCAACAATGAGGGTATGTTCATCACATTGTAATGAGAAGGCTATGGTTTTCACAGTGCGACGATAAGGGTATATTTTTTACATTGTGATGATGAGGGCTATGTTTGTCATGGGATATTTGTGTTACATTGCAACAAAAGGATATTTGTGTGACATTGTGACGACAAGCCTGTGTTCATCACATTACAACAAAAAGGCTATGTTCATCACATGGGCGAGGAAAAAGGTATGTTCGTCACATTGTGACAAAGAGGTTATGCTCAACACATTGCAACGACAAGGCTATGTTTGTCACAGAGCGATGATAATGATATGTTCATGTTTAAAACCCATATAATGGTATGTGCGACAAGAAGGGTATGTGTGATTATAAGGGTACATGTTCCTCATTAAAGTGTAATTTTGTGCAAAAGCTTATCTTTCTTTTCCACCACTATATTTGTGAGAAATGAGATCGTTTCATTGAAACGTGTTGGTTGCAGAGCAATTTTCAATAAGCTAAAGGAAAGTATAAATAATTAAAGTAGTAATACATTAATAATTCATTATTAAAGTATCAATACATTAATTGAAAATGATCATGCTTGACTATGGTTAATCATGATCATAGTTTCTTAGGGTTGACCATGACCATGGTTAATGTTGGATGCAGGCCTAGTCAGGAGAAAAGGCTATTTTTGGGAGAAAAGGCATAAAAGGAGAAGAGGACAGCTGGAAGGAAGAGCAGCATGTGTGAGGAAAGCAGGTGAGGCGCTCATGCAAGGAAGACCTAATCACACTAGGGTTAGGTTTTTTGTAATGTATTGTAATGGTTGAGGAGCCAAGAATATAAATAGATAATGTGTAGAGGGATAAGGGGGTCGGATAAGAGAGAAAGGAGGGGACAGAGATGGCAGAGAATTGTAAGAAATGTACTACTCAGTAAGTTGGTGAGCTAGTGAGGCAGTGAGTGACTAGATCCCGAGGGTTATATCGCAGGTTGAGGATCCTGGTGTGATCTAGTCAACCTCACAGGGATCGAGGAGCCTGTGGAAGAAAGTAAGACCTAATATTGTAAACACGCGCAACGTGATGTATTACTGAACCATAATGAAATCTTGAGAGCCAAATATTTGTGGACGTAGCCCGGGAGGGGGTGAACCATGGTAACATGTGTGTTCTGTGAATGAATATATGTGTCTTTCTGGATATGTATGCATCCACTCATAGATCTATATCAGGTGAGACTGTGCAGTACACTTTATGTGATGTGTTGCCTTATGGTCTACTAGAGGGGATGATAGTTTTAAAGGGATTTTGTTGGGAGATTATCAAATCTGAACCAGGGTCAATCTATGGTAGTAAGGTAGGATCAAAATAACCCATAAAATAATCCTAAAGAAAAATAAATAGGGTTATAATATCCAACAAATGGTTTTATTTCTGGTTGGTCAGTTGGTTGGTTGGAAGAGCATGGGATTAAGTATATGACATTTGTGGAATACAAATTAAAACAATGATAAGTCGGATGACAATATGTTGAGAGAATGAGAATGTAAAAGGGGATGTTGAGACTGTGGAATCCAACGAAGGTAGAGATAGAGAGTTGGTTGAAGACAAAGGAGCTAGAGTTTGTGCATAAATATAACAAAGACATGAAGTTTACACCACGCAAATATCTGGACAAGTACGTATTCAACGATTTGCATGAAGTATTTTTCTGTGATTTCCCACATGTATTGCAAGAGTGGATAAAAAGGTTGAAATACAACCACCCTACAAATCAGATCAGAGAGCTAGAGTGGAATCCTGAAGAGATCATGCAGTTACAACGAGTTGATAATAAATTTACGCGTGCAGTGGATTTTTGGTTAGACAACATTGTTGTGGGATTTATCATAGAATTTGTTGTAGATACAGCGAAGTCTTATAGCACAGCTGAAAAAGAGTTCTTGAAGGGACCTCGAGGTAGGTACATTAGATAGCTATATACTTCTATTAAGATATTACTATTTAATAAAGGTGTAATGAAAATGGATCCAGACAACTAAACTTCCTTGCGTGCATGGAGGAAGGGGGGAAGCACTAACGGGAGAAGGAGAATTGGATAAAGGAAAGAAGGAGGATTCCTTGGACCCAATTATGATGGATGGCGACCAGCTCAAGCGGATCATGGCAATAGTTGGAAAAACACGCAGTGGAGTACCATACCAATATAAGGTGAAAACCAAGAAGAGAGTCGTAGTCGTGAGGGAAGGCTTGGCAAGTGATGAAGAAGAGGTAGAGGATCTTCGAGTTGTCGAGAAGATTGAGGAAATCCTGTGTGCGACATATGATAAGAAGATGAGAGGTCCAAGAGTGGGAATATAAGGCATCACTCCTATTGTCAGTGTAGAACCCATAAACCCATGTGCGAATAATACACCAAGAAGAACACCACCATGTAGACAACCAAATTTCGAGAGAAGGAAGACAAAAGGAAGTACATCTACACAAGGAACAAAAATTGGGGGAGCCATTTTAGGAAGAATTAGTCAAGTATCTACATTGCGTGGAGGTAGTATTTTAGCATTCAGGATGGCAGGACATGATCCCACCATCAGGTTACCATAATTCAAAGGAGAGGCGTCGAAGGATTTGGAGAAGCACATGTTTATTTGTGAAATATATGGGAAGCAAAACATATCACAGACGAGGACACTAAAATTTCACAGTTAGCTATCATGCTAAGAGATCCCACACTAGATTGGTACATGAGTTTAGCCGCAAATAGTCCGCCAAGGACAACCAGGATGAATGGAGATATTAAAAATCTCTTGATAAATGAATTGCAAAAGCCTAGTTCAGAGAATCAATACATGAACAAGATGATAGATATTAGACAGAAACCAAGAGAATCTGTATGGGAGATTGACCAAAGATTCAAAATATTGAAGGGAAATCTAAAGTATGTCATGACATATATGGAGCATAGGCATTTGTTCGTCAATTCATTGTTACCACACTTGAAATACCCTTTGCGACAACAGAAGTTTTAGACACGGGAAGAGGCACAAGCATCCCTACAACTAGAAGAGAACCAATATCATAAGATAGATCCATCCATAGAGGACTTGAACTAGGATCTAAAGAATTTAACATTTCAGATAAACTAGAACAAAGGTAAGGAAAAAAGAGAAGTTGTTTGGTGTACCACATGTAGGATAGAAGGACACCATAAGAACGAATGTCCAATATTCACGTAGTACATGGTAGCAAGAATGACAAACTCATTGCCAACGGGAGGAATATGGTGTGAGATCTGTAAGAAACAGGGGCATGATCCATATCACTACCCAATGATGGAGAATTACCAGACGGTACCTAAGAGCTAATATTGCAACTTTTGCAAGTCAGTGGGCCATGATGAAAAATATTGCAGAACCATGGACCTCATGTGGGAAAGAAGATCAGATGCATACAGAGTGTAGGGAAAAATGATGATCAGGAAAGATGCACCATAGTTTAACCAATTACCATCCCCGTATAACACTACGCAACAGTAGTATAACACTATGCAGCGACAATATAACATTGTGCAGTCGTAATACAATATCGCGCAACCACACTATAATATCGCGTAGTATAACCAGGCACCTCAGTATGATGCACCATAAGGGGATCGAGCTGGCTACAAAGGTGGAGGAAGAGAAAGAGGAGGTTTTGGAAGAGGCATAGGACCAGTGGTATGCCACAATTGTCAACAACCAGAACATTATGCAAGAGAATGTTCACTTCCAACCGTGATGTGTATGTATTGTCGCACATCAAATCATGACACAAAAGAATGTCTGACACTATTAGGGAAGATCCGAGAGAAGATAAATCATAACAATCATAATGTTCATTGGATTTGGGCAGAAGTGAGGGATGAAGGAAGAAACATCAACATAATTACTCGGGGAGGAGATAAAATAGGAAACGATGCAGTAAAACAAGAGCTAGCACAACACCAATGGGTGAAGAAGAATGTTGAACCAAAGAATCAGTTTGATGCGCAGAATGAAAAGGATATATTCAAGCAATATAGACAAGAATTTATGAAGCCAGACATTGCATCAACATCAATTGCACAGTATAATAAGGAAGTACCAGCGTACAAGATACCTCCATCATTGAATCACACCACAAAATCACAGCCCATGGGACAACTTAGTACGATTAAGGGTTTTTTTCAATCATGTGTTAAACTACTAAATGATCCATCATCTATTAAAGTATTACAAAATATGCTAGAAAAATGTAGAATAGAGTCAAAAGGAAAGCTAGAACATAAAACAGTTAATCATCTGCATACAAGAAGGAGAACAAACAAATAATTCAAATTGAACACCAACATTGGAGATTTCAACATGGGAGATATCATACTAGATTTAGGATCCGAAGTAAATTTTCTACCCAAGAAGACATGGCAATGTATGGGACAGCCCATGTTAGGATATTCACATGTTCAACTGAAACTAGCAAATCAACATAGAGTTATACCAATTGGAAGACTAAAAGGAGTGACAGTAGATCTCGATGGAGTGTGTACTAAAGCCGACTTCAAAGTAATAGAGATAGTAGATGGCACAACACCTTATCTAGCATTGCTTGGCTTGGATTGGGCATTTTACAATTAGGCCATAATCAACATAAATACAAGGAAGATGACATTCGATTCAGGGGAATATAGATTCATTGTGCCATTGGAGCCATCAGAAGGGAAAAGGTTTGTAGAACCTACTTTCTTGGACCTGGAGGAAATTAACCAGTTGTACAGAACAACCGCGCAAGAAGAATATTATGTGAACCCAACTGTAGATGGGGTATTTAGTTGGAGAAGCATCACCTCATCTGTTTCAAACTCCGATATGGGATTAGAAAATTGGAAGCAGAGGTTACATGAAATCTCCACAAGAATATGTGTAATAATAGACCGTGCAGTAAGATGGGTAGGTACGGAGATAAGGGAACCTCCCAGCTTCCATGGGGTGAATGAGTTAGAAGCATTCTTAACATGATACGAAGATGAAGTGTTAGAAAATCAGAGGCTCTTAGCCCTGGATATAGCACTCAAGGAAACACCTGCAATATGGTTGGGTGTGCACAAAGAGATAGTTAAAGACTGGTACCAATGTAAGTGGTTACTATGCATTAGGTTTGGCGCAGAATAGGGAAGCAACCAGCTGCAGAAATATGATGGACAAGGGGCACCAGAAGAACAGTTGGAGAAGTGCAGAATTATATGGATAATGACACCATCGAAGGAATGGCCTCGTCATTTTGTTCACACATTATAAGGGATCCTAACAAATTGGTATACAAACCAGGAATTACGCAGAGGAACTACAAACTGGACAATATTAAAGAAGAAATTTACAGTCACTTTATCATTTGAGCATGAGAACCTCAACATAGAATCAGCACTTAAACAAATCAGAGGGGTGATATTCATTAAAGAACCAGAAGTTGAACTCATGACAGAAGAACAACAGCAAAACAGACAGATAGTAAAGGAACTATTGTCATGTTACCATGTGTAGGAAGAAGCATCGGATGAAGATGATCCGCGAAATATTCAAATTGAGGAAGTTGAAGGTGAAAGAGAAGTGGAAGGTCCACCTTTGGAATCAGAAGTATTTTTTGTACTGATCAAGGTGAAAAAAGTCAACATTGGGACACTTGAGAATCCCAAAATGGCCATCATTGGAGACTACTGGGATGATCAAACAACGGAAAGAATAACAAAGTTATTGTGCGAGTACAGCGACATGTTCCCAACAACGTTCACTTAAATGAAAGGAATAGAAGGAGAGATAGGTGAAATGAAGATACCTCTCAGAGCTGAGGCAAAAATGATCAGACAACGACCATACAAACTTGTTGGAAGATTGATTGTTGTCATTGATGTCAACCCTAGTCATGGGTTTTGGACCGCAAGATTGATAAAGATATTTGGACATGAAGGAAAGTGCACATGCATATACAAAACCCATGAATGGATAGTATACATCATGATGTTTCCGGTGGTATGTGGCATGTCACATGGATCCTCATCGTGGTATGTGGCATGTCACATGGATCCTCATGGTTGAGGAGAAATGAATTTTTGAAGATGACAAAGTGAATTGAAAAGGAAGTACATGTAGGCCCGAAAAATAATTAAAGAAAATAATTACAAATAAGAAAGTGTCGTGTCTGCCCTAATGTTAAAAGGAAGTGACATAAATGGTATAAATAAATATCATTATACATTCATTTTGATACAAGTCGAATTTCAGAGGGAAGAAGAAGTAAACGGAAGGTCGGATTTCAAGGGAGGATGAAGTCTTTTAAGGATGTGTTCTAAGGTATGTTATTTTCAACATCTTACCATTTTTGCTATAAAAAAATTTCTAGAATGATTCAGATGGCTAAATACTATGGTATTGAGAAGACATATCAAGGTACCTATGGTAAAAATTTCATCTCTTTATTCGCTATAATTATGGAGACTCGTGGAATATAGGGTTTGTGACCGGTCTTGAAACTAGTCAAAAAAATAGGTGTTCTCGGTAAAAAAGTCATAACGTTTTCATACAAACTCAAAATGAAGTGGACCACTTCCATTGAAAGAGTACGCAATTTAGTTTCTGTGTACGATTTTTAGAATCATATGTTAACTATTGAAGAGTGTGGGCATGTTTTAATAAGTTGGGTCTTCTGAACAGAACGTAATTGAATAAAGTCTACCATTCTTTCTATAACCTCTTTTGGGGAGGATTCAAGGAGGAAAATTAGAGGAGTTTCAGAGAATACATTGAGTAACATTATCTACGTGGATTAGAGCACTCCAAGAATTGAATAATTGCAGAAATTGAAGAAGTCCCGCAGTTACTATCGGGTTCTCTATGATGATTGGTTGATGGGGATGATTTAATGTAAAGTTTTATTTATCTCTCATATATTATTGGGTGGAAGGAAGGGGCAAGGATAGAGAGTTCAAATATCTCTGATATTGAGGATTGTATCTTCCTCTTGGAGTTTCATCCTCCCTTTACATTTGGAAGTCAGAGCTACCTTTGGAAGTCATTACTTCCCTTGAACAAAAACTATTGATTATTTCTCATATATTGTGCATGGTGTATTGTGGTGTATTGGTATAACTCTTATACTATTGTTCATTGCTCATTGGATATAATTGAATGGTTTAAGTATAAGTTGAAAAAGGTTTTTAAATTGTACTTGATACTGATTCACCCCCCTCTCAGTATCAACAAAACCCTATATATAAGAAAAAATTCAAAGCCGAAATCAATAGGATGTTGGAGGCTGGAATCATAGAACCTATAGAGGAATCTGAATGGGTAAGCTTGATGGTAGTTCAGGAGAAGAAATAGGGGGGGATAAGGATATGTGTCAACCTAAGGAAGATGAATTATGTGTGCCTACATGACTCATTCCCTACTCCTTTCATAGATGAGGTGTTGGAGAACGTAGGAGAACAAGAAGCTTATTCATTCACCGATAGATTCTCAGGATACCATCAAATCAAGAGAGCCTGGAATACATATACAAGACCACTTTTTCCATGGAATCGGGATCCTACCAGTACATAGTCATGTCATTTTCACTGAATAATGCACCGGCAATATTTTCCAGAGTAGTCATAGTTGCATTCAAAGAATTCATCCACCAGTTTCTAGAGGTATATCTCGATGATTGGACAGTCTATTTTCTATTGAAAGACCATGTAGGGGTGTTGAGGATGATTTTATAAATATGCAGGAAGTGACGGATATCGTTAAACATAAATAAGTGCATCTCCGGAACACCCTTTGGGATACTATTGGGCCATATAGAATGCAAACAAGGCTTGCTAGTAGATTCTGCCAAGATTGCAGTAATTATTAACCTACCACCACCGAAATCAATCTGTTAGTTAAGAGCAACATTGGGACACACAGGATACTATAGGAAATTTATAAAAGGGTATGCACAGATCACTGCGCCAATGGAGAAATTGTTAAGAAAAGACAACAAGTTTCAGTGGAATGAGGACTGTCAGTGAGGATTGGACACCCTGAAAGAGAATATGGTAACCGCACCAATACTAGTATTCCTAGACTGGGAAAAGACATTCCACGTGCATGTAGATGAATCAACCATAGAAATTGGATCTATTCTGGTGTAGCCAGGATCAGGATAATTGGACCATCCTATAGCATTTGCTAGCAGAAAACTATCAGAATTGGAGAAAAATTACAATACCCCGGAGAGAAGGCTTAGCTATGGTCTATGCGCTTCATAATTTCAGGCATTATTTATTAGGAAAACATTTCAATATGCTCACAGACCATTCATCTCTCAAATACCTTGTCAACAAGCCAGTGTTGGGCGGGGGGGGAAGAATTTATAGATGGTTATTGTTGTTCCAGAAATTTGACTTTGAAGTGATAATCGAACTAGGGAAGTTGAATGCAGGACCTGATCACCTGTCAAGGATCACAACTAGAGAGGAACCAATGAATCTAGAGGACAACTTTCCCGACGCACGATTATTTTCAGTCCAAGTAGTCGATTAATACTTCGTAGACATCATTCAATACTTGAGTACAAGGAATGCACCACAATATTTCAACACTGCACAGAAGAAAAATCTGGTAGTCAAGGTTGCAGACTATCAGTTGATTGTCAAACACTTATACAAAATGGATGCAGATAGTATCTTGAGAAGATGTGTGCTAGAACATGGAATACCTAGGATTTTAGCATAATCCCATGAGGTAATAGTAGGAGGACATTATGCAAGAAAATCTATCGCACAGAAGGTATTGCGCACAGGATTATGGTGGCCAACTATTCACATAGACTCAAAGGACTACTGGAAGAGATGTGATGTATGTCAGAGGGTTGGTAAACTGAATAGACAGGACGAGATTCCCCTGATACCACAAGTAACCTTGCAAGTATTCAACAAATGGGTAATAGATTTTGTGGAACCAATTAACCCACCAGCAAAAAGGTCAGGAGTGAGGTACATTATTATTGTGATAGAGTACTTAACAAGATGGGCAGAAGCAGCACCAATAAAATATTGCAGCACAGAGACAGCAGCACACTTCTTGTTTGAGAAAGTGATCACTAGATTTGGATGCCCAAGGATTTTGATGACCAAGGCACTCACTTCATTAACAGCACTATTAAGGCTATGACTGAGGATTTTGAAGTTTATCATCAAAAGAGTACACCATATCATCCTCAAGAAAATGGAACAGTGGAAGCCTTTAACAAGATCCTTGAGAATGCACTCACAAATATCTACAATGTTAATAGGGACAATTGGGACTTGAAGATACCAGCAGTACTATGGGCATATAAGACACATGCAAAAAATTGACAGGGAAGACACCATTCTGATTGGTGTATGGACAAGAAAATGGTGCAATTAGAGTTTTTGGTACCTAGTATGCGCGTAGTAGCAATTACCAACATGACAGAGGGAGGTGCAGTACAGGAAAGGATAAGTCAACTGATGAGCATGGAAGAAGATATGATTCTAGCATGGTTTCACCGAGAAGTACAGAAAGCAAGGGACAAAGCTTGGCATGATAGACACATCAAGAAGAAAAATTTTAAGAAGGGAGACTTAGTCTTGGTATATGACAGTAAATCTCTTCAACACCCCGAAAAACTTAGAATGCATTGCTTAGGACCATACGAAGTAAAGACTGTCACAGATGGGGGACCTGTACATTTGAAGGATTTAGGATGAACAGAACTCAAAGGGATGATCAATGGGAGTTGACTAAAGCTATATAGGGATAGTTGACCTCCTAGCACTTGAAAAAAAAATATATATATATAGCACAACAATAGAGGAGTTATCAAATCGGACACCAAAAGATAGCAACAAAGGGGTCACGCATCGAAAAGAGAACATTTATGCGCACTCGAAAACATTAGCGTGACGAAGACAGGACCAACGGTCACTAAAAGGAAAAAATGGCAGGTACGGAAAATAGGTGCCAACGGACGGTGGATATCAAAATTGAATGACAAGAACGATTGACAGGATGCCTCATTAATCACACCAATTGGCAATGGAAACGGAATTAAATGGCAAGTACGTGGGCAGCACCAGTTCATTCAAAACGCAGATTGGGTAATCTCTCCAAGAAGTTTCCATGATTCCTATATAAGGTAAGCATGCGAGGATCGGAAGGTTTATTGTGAAATTGAGAAAAGCGTAGAGTGATAGACTATATGGAGAAGAGAGCAAGTTTGCAAAAGTTACAGAACCAGCTAATCTCGACGGAGAAAAATTCTACCACCATGGCACCACCCAAGCTAGGAGCATCGATCCAGGCCTGTAGAAAACCTCGAAGGAACCTTTGAGTACCTCAGCAACCACAGGGAAGCGAAAAACAACCACCTCGGCCTACAAAATTCATCAACTTGGATGAAATTGCGTTGCCCAATATGGAACAAGGAATCCCCACACTAGTGGTGGAGGAAATCCAATAGAAAGCACTAGTGGGAATGGATATTGATATGTTAGAAACAGGATAGATCCAGTAGACCTAGGATGTAGGAAATCCTACACTCTCTGAAAACCCTGAAGAATCCCTGAGGGTTAATGGGGCAGTCTCGAAATAGATAGAAACAACCGCATCAGAAAGGTCACACATAGTCGTGTCAAAGAAGCCACACGAGGGCATAGTAGAAGATGTCACCAACCATGCAGAGGCATATGCAGAAGAGAGAACAATGGAGGTTGGAACCTCGAGCCAGCCCCCATAGCAGAAGGAAAAAAATACAGTAGCAATATCACCGCTCAAGCAGGCTGCCATAGCCATAGTCTTATCGCACATTCTGGAAGGGGTGTGTGTCGCAGCTAACCTATTAGGCGACGTGGAAAAACTACGGTACTCAGATCACAATGTGACCGACACGGAAAAAAATTCAAAGTTTGCCAAGAAAGTGTACTTGGATATTGTGGGGATAGGACACTTCAGTGAACCAATTAACCAGCCAAAACATTGGGCAGCTGGACTGGCCAAAACTGAGATTATAGGCATGTTGGAGATCCTGCACTTTGGAAGGGGCCGAGACGTAAGTAACTGCCTCAAGAAGTTGATGGCAGTTACCCACGGAGGATACCTATGGGTGGAAGAGCTCATCTTGATAGACGTAGAGATCATTATGTATATTACAAGGATGTCATCTCGGGGGAGACACCCGTGCAGTTCCTCGATGAAAAAATGAAGGAGAAGGCACTAGTCGAGGAAATGAAGAAGACGTATGGTACAGAAAGAGGGTCGCGCGGAATCATAATTAAGAGCATTAGTGATGCAGCAACAAGGATGGACACAAAAATCATGGTGTGCAAGTTACTCGGGAAGTTTTGCAAGAAGGAAGTCCCTGCTAGGGTCATCACAGTTGCAACACAGTGTGCGGAGGGTGTTGTACTTAGCTGGGCCCCGTACTTGTTAAATTTATTCCTGGAAGACTACAAGGATGCGCAAGACCTGGGGACAGAATTTCACTATTCTTGGCTACTCTTCCTGATCACCTTGGTCGGATGGAGGGAGCCTAAGTATACATACTTTTTCGAGAGATCCACTCATTTTCGGGCAGTGTGATACCTATCATTGGGGAGAATTTCAAACCCTAAAAAAAAAAGTGTGAATGCAGACATGTTCGCAAGGTATTACAATGACCTGCGGGAGAGCATTTCCAACACTTGGAGGATTACGCCAAAAGTGGTCATGAAATATCAGGGCATAGCCAACTTTAAAGAGACCAGGCATGCAGTATGGATCCAATCATGGAAGGATCCCAAGAAGGAATGGATGCAACTGTGGTACTACGTCAAGGAAGAGGATGCAAAAATGGCCATCAAGGATTAGCACAATGATTGGAGGGTTCCATACTTGAATCAAGAGATGACCGTAGATAAGGAGGTTTAGGTAGGGAAAGAATAGACACCTGCAGGAGACAAAATGGTGCTCAAGAAGCCAAAGCTATGTCATAACCCGACGCAACAGAAGAAAGAGGGTGCGTCCAAGAAAGGTACCCAAGCGGGGAAAAAGAACAACACCCAGATGTCGCAGGAACAGGAAAAAGAGACTAAGATGGTGTAGGGGACCACATCAAGTGCTACTCAATAGAAGAAAGGACATACCAAGAGGCCAATCATACAAATGGCGGATGCGCACAAGAAGACTAAGGCGCACAAAATGCCACCAGAATATACAATCACTGAGGACGACGTGGACCTTATGGCGACGTGGACCTTATGGCCCAAATGGTCCAGGACAAAACAGTGAAGGATTTTGATGAAGCCCAGTGTCAAAGGGATAGGATCCAAGATGAGTTGTCCGACATGAGGCAGCTCCTCGAGCAGATCATAGAAATATAATAATAGATTCAGTCCCTGTAGCATCACAAGCAGAAGCTAAGGCTAGGTCTAGAGAGTGGGATAGGATCCAGTTGAAAGTGCAGTCGAGCTCAACGTTTTACGTTACACCCGGCATGTTATGCATGGATGAAATTGTGGGTAGACACCCTTGAAATATCTGGCAAAAATACAGTTGGTAATGGGGAAAATACCAACCAAGGCGTTATATAAACTACAAGTCAGCGACATGCAGGAAGTACAGTCACGCACAGATGCAGCAGAACTGCAACATACAAAGGACAGCAAAGAAGCATTGGATTTGGTGCTCGAGTAGGTCAATATTGAGAGAAAATATGAGAAATATCATGTGGATAGGCTCGAGCATGGATTGGCTATAGCCTATGAAAAAATTCCAAATATCACGCAGACAGCAGAGCTCACGACAATGTAGAAGATTGATCAGATTGTGCACACAATCGATCAATACAGACAGGAGATCGAGAACCTCCGAGAACAACTCATCCCTACCACTCCCCCTAGAGGTGAAGGAGAAAAGGAAGCAGGAAGCAGCGGGGAAGATGGAGGAGATGGAATGACAATTCAGCGCATCTTTTGACTTGTTTGATAAAGCAGCACAGCTATGGACAAAGTTGGAGGAGGATCAACAGGTCCAGTAGTGGAACCAGGAAGAGGAGAAGATAAGCGCAGCTATCCAGGACCTCAAGTAGAGGCAGAAGATTATGCATATCACTAAGTGCCTCAAAGGAGTATAGGATATGAAGAAGTTGCAAGTAGAACTCATAGCCACGCAAGCATAGAAGAAGGAGTGAAAAGTTCAAATGGAACCTCTCCATGAGAGGGTAGCAGAGGTCATTGCATAGGCAGAAGAGGACAATAAGAACATGAAACAAACTCAAGTAGAGTGCGCAGAGATGATGATCGAGGAGATTACAACGTAATTGTTGGACACACTCAGAGAAAAGATCGTGCAGGCTCAAACAAAATCAAGGGAACTCACAGAGAAGTTCCAAGTTCTCACTGGATATTGGGCAGTTTCCCAACTGTTCCACTGCCTATAGCACATCACCCAACCGAATAACCAACCTTTTTTCATATAAAAGGAGTTTTGGGGATCTCATTCCAAATCTAAGAATAAGAACAGTGAAACTCTGTCTGTTTCACATCCCCTCCTTGCCGCAAGAATTTGCAGCCACCTTGTGAGTTTGAGCCAGAATTCTCCATTCTTTCCTTTTTCCTCAATCATAAGCCCATGCCTTTTCCTTAGAAGAAGTGTGAGAGGAGAAAAATATGTGGAAGAACAGTTGGAGCTTGGTGAAGAGGAGCCCAAACCAGGTTCAAGGAGCAGTCATCAATCTCATTGTAAGTAAACTTTGCGATTCTGAAAAAGAAGTACTTTTTCTGTCCTGCCATATGATGTGTTCAAACTTTATGGTTGATTCATGTTTTATTATGACATATAACCCACTAATTCATATATGAGATGCATGTTCGTAGTTATTTGTTTATCTATTTTTGAATGCAGGTCAGCATTGGGAGGAGACTTGTAGTCGAGGAGCAATCGAACATGAAAGGATCGACACCAGACGCGGAGTTTAAGGTAGAGTTACCGGATATTTTTACTTTGTATTTTATGCATGAATGTGGGGTATAGTCAGGGTAGTCTAAAAAGTAGAAGACTTTTAGATGGTTAGATCTGCCTACATGTTGAACCCTAGTGTAGTCCATAGGGGGGTTTTCCCGTTATAGCAGAATTGGTGACCATACTGGGGAGACCTCTAGGTTTTTTAGGGGATATTTTTAGGTGTTTTAATTGGTTTGATTACCTTTTTTAGTTTTTTGTAAGTTGTTGAGTCTTTAAGGGATTATGGTCTGCCATACCAATACTCCCTGCCTTGTCAGCCTAACTGTTAGTTTCCTTTTTGTTTAGGAAGTTACAGAGGTGTACATGGCCTGCATCGGGTCTACATGCGTACATATGTGCCCTACCTTTGGACATCCCACGTACATACGCAGGCCGCTTAAGTGGCAGTAGTGTGCATGTGTCAAGAAAGTATTTCTTCAAGAAGAGGCAGTCAACCTTTTCCCTGATTGAAGTCATACTTCTCAGGGGTTTTCTTGATCTAGACCCGATCTTTGTTGTTACAGTCTTTAGCTTGGGTTTGACATCAGTTAGCTTTTTATTTTAAATATTTCTTGTGTTTTTCTTTGAAAGGGTTTTAGACGAGTATGTGAGTCTTTTCTGATCAGCCTGTTTGGTATCGTTAGTGACTCCATGCGATCCGTCATGGGCCAGAAGTTAGTTTTTGGTCTTGTCTTGTCTTCACTTTTTCCCCTTTTGATTGCTTTAAAGGAAAAGAAAAATAATTTATTTTAAAGTTTCTTATTTGAAGCATAAACAAAAAAGATAGAAAAATATTGTATTTATTTGTTGGTTAAGTAGTTAGGTTAGTTATATTGCTTGTCAGAAGAAAAAGAAAAAAAAAATCTTAAGTTCTTTACCGAATGCTTAGAACATGAAGTAGTCGAGTGAAATATGTTTTCTTGGTTTTCCTTTAAAATATCTTAGAAAAAGTAGTTACGAAAAGTTGGTTAAAGAGTTGAAATTACAAATCTTTATTTGCCAAAAAGAAGTAGTTTTTCTTTCAATTTCATTTAATGATATTCTATTTCGTCTCTTAAAACACACCACTAGTTTCATTATGGCTTCCTTGACTTAAAACAATCCACTTAAAATTAACACTAAATTAAAATTTACTAGACTTTATGTTTGTAGGGTCCATCAACTAGTCTAGGCTAGAGCCTTGATTTAGGTTGGAGAGGAAACTCTTCAAGGCTTTAAAAACAAACATAGGAGTCAGTGCTAAGGAGTGCAAAAAATCCAGTAAATGTGAAAGTTCTTCGGGACCCCCCTCTAACACAGGGGATAAACACGAGGTCACGTGCGGAAAGGTAGCGGAGATAACCCCTCCAAAGTCGAACCAAGAGTAGTGGGGAACGCATATAGAGGACTTGTCTTGGGATTCTGTCGGTTGAATTTTTCAGGGAGCTTTGTGGATCTCGAATCCGTTTGAGGTCCTCAGTCATCTTCCAGAACACTTTATTTCGATACCCTCGATAGGTTTCAGGATTGATACCCTGCTCATTGCAGTCCATCCGACTGTAAACTATACCCACCTGGTGACTGTTCGCGTGCTGGCAACCTAATTTCATTTATTCTAGTGACTTACACATGTGACTGGAGGGGTATACCGTGGTACCTAGGGCAGACATCGGGCCATGCTTTGCAGAGTATACCTGGAGGGTGCTTCTATAATCGAGTTTCACTTGCACCAGTAAGTTTCTCTAATGTTGGTTGGCGTAACTGTTCTTCCAACTAGCTAGTGGTTTGCTTGCTTTATCTCATAGGAACATTTTCTAGTGTGTGTTTATTTTCAAACATTAGTAAAAACCTTACAGCGTCGTTAATATTTTCACAAAGTGGAAGATCAGGAGTTATGTTGGTTGTGAAGGCTTCAGGGCTTGTTGTCAGTTGAATTGGAGCCACCCCCACCACCGCTAATGCAAATACTTGACCAGCAAGGGTCATTTGAGGCTATCAGGCTACAGGAAACTGTACCCAAGCCATCCCCAAGAGGAGAACACTCAAATACAGAGGAACTGACTATTTCTGACCTTGGAGAGGAAGCTCTCAGGACGTATAACCCTCTGATCACTGACTTGTCGGAGCCAGTTTTGATACAAATTGTCCCTCCAAGGGTAACACATCACAAGCATCAAATAGTCTTGCAAGCAATGATGGAAGAAAATGTTGCTACTTCATCAAGGAGTCCTCACACTCCCTTAACATCTGCCACTACTGGGGGAGTTCTGCCTCCTAACAGACCTTCATCAGTCTGGACCACTATGGTCTCGACTGCCTCTACTTCGGGTAGCGGTCTGACTTCATCTATGGCGGTGATCACTGCTCCATTCACACAGAGTGCGACGGACCCTCCGTTTTCATACAGGATGCTCGGCTTTGATACAAACTCCATCCTCTCCTAATCCACCCTACAGACCATGGGTTTGGGGGTAAGGAGCTCAAATGATCCTCTGCAAGGGTCCATAGGGGGCACCTCATCCCCCTATAATGCTTTCCCTTATGGCGGGGGCCATATACCTCCACCGTCCCCCTCTCTCGGTGGTGCTTCTCAACAGCCCATCTAGCCGAACATGAACTACATCTTGTTCAGAGCA